>JAJSOF020000025.1:23635930-23943430 GCA_025594305.2 Periplaneta americana | reverse complement strand
GAAGTGGTGGAGAATTCAATTCAGGTAAATTGGAACTATAGCAATAGGGACACGGGTGTGTAAGTACATAAATACAGAGTAAATATAAAGCAAAAATATTAACTGGTGATGTGAAACAAATCTAAAATATACATACATAAGTGTTCTGTCCATGAACAGGTCTTTCATTGCAAATCCAGCATTCTACAATCTTTCCTATTTTCTGCCTTCTTCTTAGTCTCCGTATGATCCACATATCTTAATGTCGTCTATCATTATCATCCGATATCTAAAATATTTGGGGCTAAGAGGGATGAAGTTACAGGAGAATGGAGAAAGTTACACAACGCAGAACTGTACGCATTGTATTCTTCACCTGACATAATTAGGAACATTAAATCCAGACGTTTGAGATGGGCAGGGCATGTAGCACGTATGGGCGAATCCAGAAATGCATATTGTTAGTCAAGGCCGGAGGAAAAGACCTTTAGGAGACCGAGACGTAGGTGGGAGGATAATATTAAAATGGATTTGAGGGAGGTGGGATATGATGATAGAGAATGGATTGATCTTGCTCAGGATAGGGACCAATGGCGGGATTATGTGAGGGAGGCAATGAACCTCCGGGTTCCTTAAAAGCCAGTAAGTAAGTAAGTAAGTAAGTAAGTATCATCCGATATCTTCTTCTGCCCCGAACTCTTCTCCCGTTCACGATTCTTTCCAGTGCATCCTTCAGTAAGCAGTTTCTTTTCAGCCAGTGGCCCAACCAATTCCTTTTTCTCTTTCTGATCAGTTTCAGCATCATTCTTTCTTTACCCACCCTTTCCAACACAACTTCATTTCTTATTCTGTCTGTCCACTTGACACGCTCCATTTTCTCCATATCCACATTTCAAATGCTTCTATTCGTTTCTCTTCATTTTGTCGTAATGTCCATGTTTCTCCCCGTACAATGTCACACTCCACACAAAGCATTTCACTAGTTTCGTCCTTAGTTTTTTTCCAGAGGTCCGCAGAAGATGCTCCTTTTTCTATTAAAAGCTTCCTTTGCCATTGCTATCTTCCTTTTGCTTCCTGGCAGCAGCTCATGTTACTGCTTATAGTAGGCTACACCCCAAGTATTTGAAATTGTTCACTTGCTCTGCTGTCTCATTTAGAATTCGCAAATTTATCGTCTTCATTTTTCTTCCTATGACCATGCTCTTCCTCTTATTTGCATTTATCTTGATCCCATACTGCCCACAGCTGTCAATTAGCTCCTGTAGTAGGTATATCCCTAACAACACATACCGGTATCATATTGTGCACTTCATTCTTCTTCCACCTACTTTTACCCCTCGCATGTTCTGAAAACAGTTCTTCACCAAATCCTCCAAATAGATGTTGAACAGGGTAGATGATAAAGGACATCCTTGACGTACTCCTCTCCTTATTTGACTTCCTTCTAACATTTCTTCTCCTATCCTGACTTTCACTCGTTTTATATATAGGTTACTGAATAGCCTCCTGTCTTTCCAATCCACACCTATTTTCTTCAGGATGTCCATCACTTTATTCCAATCCACTCTGTCAAACACCTTTCTAGGTTCACAAATACTAGACCAGGCCTGCACAAGATTTGCGCTCTCCGAGCCGGCTCACAGCTCATGAGCGGAATGCAGATATTAGCTGCGCTCTTTATAAGGGTGGACTGGAAGAAGGGGTGATCTCGTACAAAATGTACACAAGGTGTTCATGAAATGAATTCCCGTTCAGTGTTTACAAAACTATCTTGCACTATTATTAATTAATAAAAAAATATTTATTTTACAAAAATAATAGAAATTCTATAGGTACTTAAATGTACAATATCATTTTGTTATATTTTTATTTATCAGTACATGAAAATGAGGTTTTATACTGTTGGCAGCTGAAAGGAACAGTAGCCTACTGATCGTAATGAAACATCAGTTACAGATGTTCGATGTCTGCCTTTATTAAAGTTGATTATAGAAAACAATTGCTCACAAATATAAATGTTGAGCCAAACACGCAATGATTTTCACAGCCAGCCTGTGTAGTCGTGGGTATTATTGCTAATGTTTAGTCTTGTAAAACTCAACCAGGCTACTAGTATTATTCAAACGATCTTTAGCCTTTACGCCACATTGAAGATCAGTAAGTTCGAGCTGTAAATCGTTAAATGTTAAATGTTATGTTCCGTCTTTTAGATTCCTCCATACTGTACTGTAGCTGTAGGTAAGCAACGTGAAACAGTTACTGAGAATAGGCCTACACACTGCACTCCACAAGATAACTGAGTGGTTGTTTCCCTCCTCTACCTATAGCAAGTCTATGTCACTCTGACGTATCTTCCTCTCCGTTTCGGCGAGCGGTAAACACCGCTCTCCCGCTCCGAAGGAGCGCGCGCTCGTTGAGCGCTGTTTGTTTTCAGGCCTATACTAGACTATATACACTTCTTTATTCTTCTCTAGGTATCTTTCTCCGATTGTTCGTAGTAGTCCACCGATCCTGTATGCGCACCGACCTAACCACTTGATCGCCTTAACGACTGGTTCCTACACCCAACAGAATCCATGTACCACTCCTGCTTCAGCAACCCCCCAAGGCTCCCTTAACGGTCCGAGGCAGAAGTCCTCTCACGAGAAGATCTGCCCCCGGTTCCGTTACAGAAGCTGTCCATCATCATATGAATACAATCCACGGAGGCCGGTCGAGAGAGTCATCAGCTTCGGAGGGCCGCCTGTAGAGCGATCTGAAAACCAGAAGTAATAACGGTATGATGAATTAAAGGATGATAGGGAAGGAAAGGAAGTGGTGAAGATGAGTGGGGTTCCAATCGCCTGATAAAGTTACCTAATATTCATCCATAGGAGTGAGGGAAAAGCCCCGAAAAAACTTCACCCAGGCAACTCGTCCCAACCGGGGATCGAACCAAGGCCCGCTGGGTTCGGAGTTAGACTCGCTAACCCCTCAGCCACAACGGTGGACAAATATTACCTTACTCTCTCCAGCAATATCTTTAACATTTGTGTCGTTTTCAAGGAGTTGAATAAAATTTACTGTGTCAGAAACACTCAGACTTGAACGTGTTTGTGACATGATTACATATTCTACTGAATCGATGGAGCAGTGTGAAACAAATACTTTATCATGATTTAAAAAACTGTGTTTTAGGTTTCCATGAGGATCCTAACTGGCGAAACTGGGAAGAGCTGATGAATTTCTGCAGCTAAGGATTACACGGAAATTGCAGAGTATTGAGCCCATGCAATCGGAAGCTACAACTAAAGGTAGGCAAATAACTTTATTTTTCACAGCATCATAGTGGTGAAATAAAAAATATAACAAATATTATCTCTTTGAGCTTTAAGGATTAAAGAAAAGGACGTGTTGCAAATTTATGCGTTTTGGTTACCCACTTCATAGTTACTGGTGCTTTTAAGAGGCGTTTGCCTTTATTAGACTACACGCAGAATGTCTTGTAAACGATACCAACATTTCGTTTTCGCTGAATGTTTCCGTGTCGAAACTGTTTCCATTTGTTGACTTAAGTGTGATAATCTTGTATAACACTGCGTTGCAATGCATTTGTAATGTATCTAAATAATATAAGTTAATTTCTTGTAATAATTATTTTCGAGACAAATAAGCACTTCACTAGCTCCAGTAGCATATGTCATTTCCTCTTCTGCTAACAACGCCATATCATCAGCAAATCTTATCCACTTTATTCCTCTTCCTTCTACTATCTCTCCTCCCGTGTTCTGAAAACAGTTCTTTACTAAATCCTCCAAGTAGATGTTGAACAGGGTAGGTGACACAGTGCTGCATTGGAGTTAAATCGCTCGCTTGAACTCGGTCGAATGTCGTAACCTCGAGTGAGGTAAGATCGGTCGTGATACGCTCGTAATAAATAGAACCTCAGTACAAGGTCATCTCACCGACATGTCTTATCTTGTATGGAAGGCGACAGATAAGATACACATATGTTTTGCTCACACGGTAAAAGTAAGGCTTTATTTTCTGCGTTTATGACAAACGTTTAGTGGAAGAGTCTAATGGTACGTACCAAAACAGTAACATGAAGTTATAAATAAAATAGTATGAAAAACTTCGATATACAGATATTATTGATACTTAATAATTATTCAATATTTGATTTACCACGTATATAATATGATAGGTCCATACATAGTGTTCCGTCTATATACTGCGATAATGTAGAAACGTTTTACAAAATATTATTGATATAGTAGTAGATTAATAACAATATTTGTACACAGAAAATATAACAAAACGAATAATCATGCTGCACAACTGTTACAGACGCAAAGATTGATACACTAATTATTTATTAGAGATTATTATTATTACTAGAAAACTTGATACGGTTCTTGCATTATCGTGATTGTGTTCTCCGTTTATAATAATTACATTTACATCCAATAACATCTATCAGATGTGGCAAAAACAAAATAACTCCTGAGCGGAAAAAAAAAAAAAAAAACATTTACCTACAACATTTATATTACATTTTAAAGCAAGTTTTGTAGTTGTACTATGGAGAGTTAGTTAAACACTGCAAAGTTTGAAATGATAAACATCTATGATGTTATTACACAGTTCATCACTGTAACAAGAACGAATGTCTAACGCTCGGCTTATAGCATTCGAGGATTTATCGCTCGCGACAATTTTACCCATCATGCATGTGTGCTACCTATCGGATTATGCTATGAACTACTTGGCGCTCGAGCGAAAACGTCAGATGCAGACGTCTGGTAGGTGATAAAGGACTCCTTGACGTACTCCTCTCCCAATTTCACTTCCTTCTGACATTTCTTCTCCTATCCCGAGTTTGACTCATTGTTTCATATAAAGATTACTGAACAGCCTTCTCTCTTTCCAGTCCACACCAATTTTCTTTAGGATCCCCATCAGTTTATTCCAGTCCACAATAGCAATATATAATTTCCATTTTTCGTAACTGGTTGTTCACGAGTCTAATCGCCACAATAATGGTGCCACCTATTGAGAACTATAGTCCCGTCGCTCTAATTTCCGGCAGCCAATCACGTTGCAGGTCGGCTACATTTAAACGTGTGCGTCTTGTGATTCGCTGATTCATTTGTTAAGGCTCGATAATACTTAATATAATCGCCCGCCATTTTAGCTCTTTCGTTGGCGTTCGCAGAAAGCACACGAATACGTTATTTGCCGCACAAATTTTTGCTGAATTACAGTGCGTTTGATTTATTATCATAGGAGCTACGACATGATAATGTTTAACTGTACGGCAAATAGATTCCTCGTCTGGTAGCTCGGCAACGAAAGAAGAAAAATGGCGAACGATACTACCTACTTAGACTTTATAGAGCCTTCACTTCCTAAGACGTAAGCAAAGAGGAGGAGTCACGCCGGGAATAACAGCGTCGCGACTATAGCAGAACTCTCTTAGGGCCGATTGTATAAACTATTTAATCTTAGATCAGAGGTTAAATTGATCCTCGTTCTAGCTGAACTTGGAATTTTGTGTTATATAAGGTCTAATCTGAGATTAATTTGTCTTAGAGTAAAGTCAACTTTGACTGAAGAAATTTCTCCGATTAAGTTAGATGATCCAAGTTCAGTTATTTCCTTTCTGTTTGAAGTATACGAGTAGCAGATTAATATATATGGTAGATACATTTATATATATATATTTTTTTCAATTTCTTGCCTTAATATACAAACAATCTTATATTTTATAAGGCTTTATCGTGTTCAGCAGTATCAAATAACATAACCTACAATTATATTATGTTTATAACAACCATCATTATTCATGGATATGATAGGTACATTCATAAATTTTCAATTAGCTGTCGTTTTATAAAGTTTTATTATGTTTAGCAGTATCAAACACCATAACATGATAACCAGGAAAGGATTTATATGTAAATACATATTTACTTATAAAGCTAATATAATTTATATTTTGCATTATCTTTATGTTTCACAATGTGTAGGGTTGAAAAATCCTACTTTTATTTTCCATATTTTCCATATTTTAGAGTTTAGTACATATTTTCGTTAATTTCCATATATTTTCCATATTTCATATAAAACAGTCCATATTATATTAGGTTTAACAATAAAACAAAACAAAATTCCATTAACTTTTAAAAATACATTTCAACAATAGAGATTTAAACACATGTTCAGTAATCCCTTTAACATCAGAGTTATTTGAAAATTAGCAGTCCTATCAACAATGGGAAAGTAAGTTACAAAACTGTATTAATTTAATTTAAAATTTTTAACAGACTTCAGTTGTGCAGCTCAACAGTTAAATGCCAGTCAGAGTACACATAGGTTCAGTTTTGTAAATCATACTATAAAGACGGTAAATATGCCAAAAGTACGTCATTCAGTCAATTTAAAATCAAAACTAACAAGTTACATTTCAGAATTTAAAGAAGATGGTTTATCAACTGACAATAAAATATTATTTTGTAATTTGTGTCAGTGTGCAGTATCATCTACACAAAAGTTCCTGGTGCAACAACACATTACAACTAGTAAACATCAGGCCAACAAACAACTAAATTCCAAGCAGAGACAATTGTTTTAACACAACCAACAACATCGAATGTAAGATCTGAGTTTAACATCGACCTGTGCCGTTCTCTCATCTCTGCTGATATTCCTCTCTACAAACTAAAGAATAAGGTCTTCAGGGAATTCCTTGAAAAATATACTCAACATACAATCCCGGATGAGTCAACACTTAGGAAGACGTATGCTCCATCCATCTACGATGAGACAATACAGAAGATAAGAGATGAAATTAAAGATAGTTCAATTTGGGTTTCCATTGATGAGACTCCCGACAAAGAAGGTAGACTTGTTGGTAATGTAGTTATCGGTTTGTTAAGTGAACAATATTCTGAACGAATTCTTTTACATTGTGATGTTCTAGAAAAGTGCAATAACAAAACTATAGTTAAACTGTTCAACGAAGCTATGGGTATCCTGTGGCCAAAGGGTATTATGTACGATAATGTGTTATTCTTTATTAGCGATGCTGCCCCTTATATGGTCAAAGCTGGACAAGCATTATCTGTTGTATATCCTAAATTGACTCATTTTACTTGTGTGGCGCATGCATTTCATCGTGTGGCAGAAGTGGTCAGAGACAATTTCCCTAAAGTAGATTTGTTGATTTCATCAGTGAAAAAGTATTTCTCAAAGCTCCCAGTAGAGTTAACGTGTTGAAAGAAATGTACCCTGAAATTCCATTGCCACCAAAGCCAATTTTAACTAGATGGGGTACATGGCTAGAAGCAGTTGAATATTATGCCGAACATATAGACTCTATTAACAATGTTCTCCTTGCATTGGACTCTGAAGATGCAGTCTCAATTGATACTGCGAAAACAGTTACCTGTGACATAAGTGTGAAGAATGACTTAGCTCACATTCAGCATACATTTTCATGCATCATAAAAACGCTCAAAAGTCTCCAAAATAGGCACCTTTCACTATCTGAAAGTTTTGAAATTATAAATAGTACTGTGGAACAACTGAATCGTGGTAGAGGTAAAGTTGCAGATGCAGTAAGAGCTAAGGTGGACACTGTACTTTCAAAAAACCCTGGATATGAAGAACTACAAAAAGGTTGTTGCTGTGATGAGTGGTGAATCAACAGTGAAGATTAACTTGGACTTATCCCCAGCAGACATTGTGAAATTGAATTATGTACCAGTTACTTCTTGTGACGTCGAACGCTCTTTTAGTCAGTATAAATCTATCCTCAGAGACAATAGAAGAAGATTCACTTTTCAGCACTTGAAAGAAATGTTTGTAACCTATTGTTATGGTAACAGACAATAAAAATTGTGTTTTGTTGAAACTACATTGGAAGATAAGGTACGTCCATTATATTTTTTGTTTAGTTTGATTAAAATGTACCAATATTTAACGTACATAGTCATTTTTTATAATTTTAAGTCCATATTTAATTCCATATTTTGGTAAAAATCCATATTTAATTCCATATTTTGGTAAAAATAACTACATATATATTTACATATTTCATATATTTTTAGTCCATATAAATCCGTTCCCTGATGATAACAATTTGGAGAACAGTCAATATTATTCTTATTGTCCGCCATTATTTACAACGCACAACACAAACCAATTTCTGCAACAGAGTGTGCGGAAAGTCGCCAAAAAGTAGTTCGAAAGTCGCTAGATTTCTTATTATGAACAAAGAAAGATTAAATTTTCTCACTATGAGGTGCTAAAAAGGTCGCTAAATCCTATTTAAGCAATATAAAAGTTAAAAGAATTGTCGTCGAAAAAGAGTTAAAGTCGCACTACATTGAAAAAACCTGTACAACATGGCCCGCGCATCACATACTTCACCTGTTTATGCGATGTTGCGAAGTCCTTTTCACGTGAACTTAGATTGCATTTGAACCAAGGCAATTTGATCGCAGAAAAGTCTTATACAATAGAAGAAGAATCTGAACTCGGTTCACTTTCCGATCTTCGATCAAAATTGGTCTTTAGTCAGGGAGTTTTATACAATTGGGCCCTAAAGTTTGTCAATTTGTTATATCTTTAGTTCTGACTTATCTCTTGGTTATCAAGTTCGCTTACACGATCATAAAGAAACACAGACGTTAGGTCCTTTTTATAATGTCCACAATTTTAATGTCCATTTTATTATGTCAATTAAGTACATAAAAGTTCATTACACTATGTCCATAAATATATGTCCTATGAAGTATATGTCCACTTTATTTTAGTCCAATTGCACAAATTTTAGACTCTATGTCCACATTTTTACGTCCACTACATGACTGTACAATGCATTATGTCCATCTACAAATTTATTTCAATTCCTACTCAATCTCTTCTGTCTGTTCATCTTCATACAGCTTCAGATGATAACTAATAGCTTTGAGGTAAGTTCCGTTGGGTTCTTCTTCGTTGTAGTGGTTGTAATTCCGAACAATCTCTTCTACTCGACTTAAATTTTGTAGGTACGATCTTTTAATAGGGTGTCGCACATTCAAATGCCTGCCAAGCAACTGGATTATTATAATTGTATTATTCCTTTGGTCTTTCTTGATAAATTCCATGAATTTCAGATCGACGCGTGATGTGTGACGACGTGTCTCTGAAAGCGGTTGTGGCAGCCCTCGACTATGTTAGTTGTTCGATGTTGTCCTGCCAGAACCTGATTATAAGTGTTCCATATTCATTCATTCATTCATTTATTTTATTCCATAGATCTTACATGAGCAATGAAGCTTTAAGATGTGGAACATATCAACATTTTACAATATTACAATTACAATTTTTACAAATTTTTATAGTTTTACAATTTAGTAATTTTCTACAATTTTTACAATTTTGTACAATTTTTTTACATTTTTTACATTTTGGCGAGATGTAGTGAGATGAGATGAGGTCCGAGGATTCGCCAAAATATTACCCGGCATTTGCCTTTTCGGTGGGGAAACCTCGGAAAACCCAACCAGGTAATCAAATCAAAGGGGGTAATCAAATCAAAGGGTTGATGCCAAGGACTCGCCATAGACCATCCGGCTTCAGTCCCACGGCTGGGGAAAACCTCCGAAGAAACCAAAGTCCAAAGGGGGATCCAACCCAAGCCCGAACGCAGCTCCGGATCAGCAGCCCAGCGAGTCTGTCGACTGATCTACATCGATGGCTCTACTAAAAGTATACAATACATAGCCAATCAGATTATTAAATTTACAAACGCAAACGATCATTCATAAGTTGAGCTATATTATAATACAAAACAATTTAATTAAATTTAAGGCATAAACAATTCAACCAGTTGTGATATACAGAAATTGATAATACATATCATGCAAACTACTTCAAATTACAAACACAAACAATTTATCAGTAGAGCTATATAGATTACTATTCAATTTAAAGCATATACAATTCATCGGCCAAAATTATACAAATATATACAATACAAAGTAGCATACTTTCATTAAGCTATACAAATTTGTGCAATTAATATCAAGTAGATTAATTCAATTTATAATCATAAACAATTCATCAGTTGAGCTATACATATTACCATTCAATTTACAGTAGGTCTATATACAATTCATCAGTAGAGCTACACAGACTAGTAATCATTTTAAGAACATATACAATTCATCAGCCAAACTATACAAACATACAATCAAATTAGTTCAATTTACAAACTTATTTTCGTTATGCAAATCAAGATTTCAGGTACAACTCCCTGTAAAGTTGATTTGAATAATTTCGAGGAAAAATTGTTCCGGAGCCGGGTATCGAACCCGGGACCTTTGGTTTAACGTACCAACGCTCTACCACTGAGCTACTCGGGAACTCTAGCCGACACCGATCCAATTTTTCCCTCTATATCCACAGACCTCAAAGTGGGCTGACAACCGTCAAGCAACTAACTTCGAGTGCACACTAACTCCGTGTGACTTAAATTGTGGTTTTCTGTTAACGAACAGTAACGTGTATTATGCAAATCAAGATTTCAGGTACAACTCCTGTAAAGTTGATTTGAATAATTTCGAGGGAAAAATTGTTCCGGAGCCGGGTATCGAACCCGGGACCTTTGGTTTAACGTACCAACGCTCTACCACTGAGCTACTCGGGAACTCTAGCCGACACCGATCCAATTTTTCCCTCTATATCCACAGACCTCAAAGTGGGCTGACAACCGTCAAGCAACCAACTTCGAGTGCACACTAACTCCGTGTGACTTAAATTGTGGTTTTCTGTTAACGAACAGTAACGTGTATTATGCAAATCAAGATTTCAGGTACAACTCCCTGTAAAGTTGATTTGAATAATTTCGAGGGAAAAATTGTTCCGGAGCCGGGTATCGAACCCGGGACCTTTGGTTTAACGTACCAACGCTCTACCACTGAGCTACTCGGGAACTCTAGCCGACACCGATCCAATTTTTCCCTCTATATCCACAGACCTCAAAGTGGGCTGACAACCGTCAAGCAACCAACTTCGAGTGCACACTAACTCCGTGTGACTTAAATTGTGGTTTTCTGTTAACGAACAGTAACGTGTATTATGCAAATCAAGATTTCAGGTACAACTCCCTGTAAAGTTGATTTGAATAATTTCGAGGGAAAAATTGTTCCGGAGCCGGGTATCGAACCCGGGACCTTTGGTTTAACAACCAACGCTCTACCACTGAGCTACTCGGGAACTCTAGCCGACACCGATCCAATTTTTCCTCTATATCCACAGACCTCAAAGTGGGCTGACAACCGTCAAGCAACCAACTTCGAGTGCACACTAACTCCGTGTGACTTAAATTTGGTTTTCTGTTAACGAACAGTAACGTGTATTATGCAAATCCCTCGAAATTATTCAAATCAACTTTACAGGGAGTTGTACCTGAAATCTTGATTTGCATAATACACGTTACTGTTCGTTAACAGAAACCACAATTTAAGTCACACGGAGTTAGTGTGCACTCGAAGTTGGTTGCTTGACGGTTGTCAGCCCACTTTGAGGTCTGTGGATATAGAGGGAAAATTGGATCGGTGTCGGCTAGAGTTCCCGAGTAGCTCAGTGGTAGAGCGTTGGTACGTTAAACCAAAGGTCCCGGGTTCGATACCCGGCTCCGGAACAATTTTTCCTCGAAATTATTTATTTTCGTTAAGCTATACAATTCATATGAAGTAGATTAATTCAATTTACAAGCTTAAACAATTCATCAGTTGACCTATACAGTATACTATTCAATTTACAGTACATACAATTCATCAGTTATGCTAAACAAAAATACAATACATAGTAAACAGATTAAGTCAATATAAAAACATATTTTAGTTGAGCTATATAAAATTGTACATGTCATTTAAGTAGAATAATTCAATTCACAAGCATAAACAATTCATCAATTGTGTAGAAGGTATGAGTATGTAGAAATTTGGTTAATTCTTTTCTGAACCTTTTCTCGTTGTTCTTCAAATCTTTAAGATAATTAGGCAGTGCATTGAAGACTGTTATGCATGAATAGCGAACTCCTTTTTTAAAACAGGTTAGACTAACAGAGGGTAGATGAAGATCTGATTTATGTCTTGTATTAAAATGATGAATGTCTTGATTAGTACTGAATTTATCTTGGTTCTTAATATACAGCATCATTAGGGAAAGAATGTATTCACAAGGCAAAGTCAAGATTTCTAAGTTTCGGAAAATATTTTTACATGAGGTCCTTTTATGCACACCGGCCATTATTCTTATAGCTTTCTTTTGTAAAACAAAAACGTGTTTAGCTTCAGACGAGTTACCCCAGAATATTAATCCATATTTCATTACAGAGTGAAAATATGCAAAGTATGACATTTTAAGTAAGTTTATATCACCAATAGTAGATAAGGATCTTAATGCATAACAGGCAGAGCTCAATTTACGAGTAATACATTCTATATGCGTTTTCCAGTTCAAGTGATTATCAATTCTAAACCAAGAAACTTTGTGCTTATAGATTTTTGAGATGAGTTCCATTTAATCGAATACTGTAGGAAACCTGAGCACTATTGTGTGTACTAAATTTGACTGCACTGGTTTTATCAACATTAAGTGCTAGTTTATTTGCATGGAACCATTCATTTATTAGATTCAGCACTGTATTAGAAGTGTTTATAAAATGATCGCATTGTTTGCTTGAAATAATTACACTTGTATCATCTGCAAATAAAATTACATGGGATGAATTGTTTATGGTCAAGGCTAAATCATTAATATAAACTAGAAACAACAATGGACCTAAAATTGACCCCTACGGAACACCATGTTTAATATTTCTAAATTCTGAATAAGTAACTTTATGACTATTTGGTACATTTATTTCTAATTTTTGTTTTCTATTTGATAAGTACGATGTAAACCAACCCAACATCTCATCTTTAATACCATAAAACTTCAATTTTTTTACTAATATACTATGGTCTACACAATCAAATGCTTTAGCCAAGTCACAAAAAATCCCACCTACATGTAGTTTCGAATTTAATGAATTTAGTATTTCATCCACCAAACTAAAAGCAGCATTCTCTGTGCAGGTGCGAATCTAGGTGGCATTGCTCTTCTTCTTCATCCTTGAGCAGGTGTTCCTCAGATGTAAGTTCTTTCCATGTACAATGCTAAATCCATTATGTCAGGCTCAATATTATCTATAAGGCTATCAAAAACAGTCTGAATATCTTTCAGTGGTACAAAAGGAATTGTCAAGTTGTCGAATGCCATTTCTTATACGGTTATCCTTTTTTAGATGGATCAATTGTGCTTCATCCATGGTTGTGGCTCAATGTACTGTATAGAGGAAAGAGGGTATCCGTTTCCATAGTTTCGATGACCAATAAAACAGGAAGCTAAGAATACTGCTAATGCAGTATTAAATAAAAGTGGACATTAAAAATGGACATAAATGAAAGTGGACTTAAATGAAAGTGGACATAACAGTCATGAACCCAAAAAGTGGACGCACATAAAATCTGGACATAAATGAAAGTGGACAAAAATATTAGAGGACATAAGTCATATGGACATGGTTTCAATGGACTTAACGTCTTGGAAGCGATCATAAAATCGTAGGTAGGATTTCTTTGAACGCCAGGTAGCCTACTGTATGTGTAGTACTAAAGTACAGGGACATCATTTTATTTTTACTTCAATTTTTATTGTACCTGAGTTTTTGAATGTACTTCACTCCCACCCCTTCTACTAATGAAGTTCCAACTCCACACAGAGCCAAGACAGCAGATAGTAAGCAGTACTGAGTTACTGAGTATAGTACGTTCCAGAAATATGTTCGCGTTTTCTAGTGACGAAAGAGCTTTCAATATTGAATCATATTTTCACACAGGTACTGTCCGTTTGCCTACGTCGCATCCCGATTTCCCCACCTGCTCCTGCTCGCCCCTCTGTAAAAGCTGGGCTGTCTTAGCTCTTTTCTGAAAACATTAATTTCTCTTAGGAATTGGGCGTTTACGTAATATTATACAGCTGTTTAATTTAACTTAAATAAAAGGGCCTCGTTAAGTAATTAACTGTCACGTGATTTCCTCCTTTGTACAATCCTACGGCATAACCACTTGGACGGACAGTAGATAGCATGTCTGAGTAATTTTATATTTTCGGGTCGGGCAGAAGTGAAGATTGAATTTACAGTACGTAGAGTAGGTACAGATTATTTCAACATGAGTTACTAGTACGAAGGACGAAACTGGCAATTGGAATTAGATGCAATAGTCTATAGTGCGATAATATGCACAAAAGAACTGAAGCCTGTATCGAAATGAACGGCCACCATTTTCAAAATTGTGTTTAAATATTCATATTATGTTATTTTTCAATTTAACTTCTTTCTCTATATTGTACGCTAATGTGCTGTAGAGTATACACTGCATAATGAATACGTTCGCATGGATAACTCACTTCGTGAGTAAAAACACTTATTCTTAATACAGTACTGTACTTTGATTAAAGAAAAACCTAATGAAAATTATCAAACTCAAAATCGCGATATTTCCTAGTTTACATAAATGGATGAACTACTTTTCTTTCTTCCTATACCTAGTAGAGTGATTTGTGTTTTACGCCAGTATCATCGAACTCCGGTCTTAGAGGGGGAGCAAGCGGTGTTTCCGGTTCTCTAAAGGTATAGACAGGTTAATATTAAAAATGTTAGTAAAAATAAAATGATGTCCCTGTACTAGCGGTGGCAACCCTACACCTCATTGTCTCATTTCTCTGACCGTGGAAGGAAGGCACGCCTTGTAACTATTACTGGTTATTGGACTGGGAGATGATTTCACCGATCCGGGCCAGGAACACGGTGGGTCAGCTCTCTCGAGGGCGTGGTTGGGTCAACCTTGAAGCCCTGCAGCGACGTCGATCATGTCACCCGGCGCCGCGGCGCTCCCGGAATAGTGCCCCGCCGCCGTAGCGTATTATTAGTGGGGCTACCTTGCACGAAACGTGACTCAAGCCCCCAGGGGTCGTAGCGAGCGTCCAGGAGGCAAATGGAGAAACACGACTGTGTGCCAAGTGGGGTATGGGAAAGCACCGCTGAGTGGGTGCATGTGTAGCGCGAACTGTTCAGCAGTGCCTTATTTCCGGGGAAAGAACCTAACGAGAATCGCACCCTGTCTGATGCAATGTACACAGACTGCGCTAGACGTCATCTGAATTCAGTTTGGTACTGACGTAATCTTAGAGGAGAGGCAGTCATCTTTCACCGACTTTAAGATTGAAGATATACCGACACATGAAGAACGTTTTTTTTAAAGTAGGTTGTTTTACGACGCTGTATCAACATCTTAGGTTATTTAGCGTCTGAGTGAGATGAAAGTGATAATGCCGGTGAAATGAGTCCGGGGTCCAGCATCGAAAGTTACCCAGCATTTGCTCAAATTGGGATGAGGGAAAACCCGGAAAAACCTCAACCAAGTAACTTGCCCCGACCAGGATTCGAACCCGGGCCACCTGGTTCGATTCCCGGTCGGGGCAAGTTACCTGGTTGGTGCTCTTTCCGGGGTTTTCTCTCAACCCAATATGAGCAAATGCTGGGTAATTGTCGGTGCTGGACCCCGGACTCATTTCACCGGCATTATCACCTTCATTTCATTCAGACGCTAAATAACCTACTATAAAAATTCGGACTTGCGCTTCCGCTGTAATTTCTTTTAGAAGGCCTAAAAAGAAATTGGCTGGGTCACTGGCAGAGAATAAACTGCCTAGCGAAGGAGACACTGGAAGGAATAGTGAATGGAAGAAAAGTTCTGGGCAGAAGAAGTTATATGATATACGGATCATATGCAGAGACAAAAGGAAGGCAGGAAATAGGAAAGGTTGGAGAAAGCTGGATATGCAGTGAATGAATGTAGCATAGCCTACTCTTAATTGCAGTGATATCATTACACTTCCTCTGACATTGCTTGCACATGAAGCCGCTGTATAATTAGTAGAGTTGGGCAACACGATTCTTTTTCAGAAGTAGATTCCAACGATTCAATCATACATTACGAATCGATTCTAACGATTCGTTCACGATTCTTCTCAGTCTGCGATTCCAACTATTCTTTTGAATCGTCAACGAGTTCACGATTCTTCCCAGTCTGCGATTCCAACTATTCTTTTGAATCGTCAACGAACGACTCGCAGGACACTTTCCTTAGCAAACCACGTGTAGAACAAAAACATTCTACATTTCTCGCATAGATGGCATAAGAGGCGAGACTTTGGATTGTCTCTTTCTCATTGGCTCGAACCATTCAGCATGACCTCCATTATTCTACAAAATTATCCAAGATAATGTTTCTAAATTATAATTTATCAACTGAACCTTATTATGAAGTACATTTTTTGCATTACATCTCTAACTATGCAAATTTAAGGTTTGTGTTCATTATTTTCCATACTTAACAAATGCAGTATTTTGATTTCACTCTCGCTCGGGAGCATTCGACACGGTTCGGAAATGTCCGTTGACAGGTTACATCAAACAGGTAAATAGAATCGTGGGTTACGATACCATGCCGATTCGTTACTATTCTTTTGAACGACGAATCGTTACGATTCTTTTGAACGACGATTCGTTGATACCACGAATCGATTCTTACGATTCTTTATTCGTTCACGAATCGACCCAACTCTAATAATTAGTAGTACTCTGCTGAACCCGGAAATGCGGATTTGGCGTGTGGGTGTGAACAATCGTTCTCCCACGAGAAGCCTTCTCAGCACACGATCGTCTTTAAGAATTCGTTCCTCGTTACTTTAAGGGATTTCCTCCTAAATTATGAAACAGAAACTTCGGCCGTAAGGTCACCTTGGTTTTCCCGTTCAGGTAAGTGCACGACAGCACTTCCAAATACATCACCTTTACTATCTTATCTGAGCGCTTGTGACATAAGTAGCAAAAATTATCCACTAGAGTGAGGCATGTTGGTTTATACCTTGCACACGAATTACTCTTTTGTCATTCTCCGTTGCTGAGTAACGGAGTCGCTGTCGTCTCACATCATAAATAATGAGAAGTTTTGATTTAGGGATCTAAGGAAAACGAAAACTGCGAGTAATATTTATTAGCACTACTTCGTGAACATAATAATTAATAATTAATAAAAACAGATAAATATTTATGTTATTATTATCGGTATATTTTTATTAGTCTGAGGTGAACATACGACGCCAGACAGAATGTAGTCGACTTGTTTCAAGTACAGGCAGCGGAAGCGAATTTGACACACGCTTAAGCAAGCACGTTCCGTGTTTTGTATATGATTATTGCGTATTATAAAATAAAGACATTACAATTATTGTATAATAAGGGTTAATCTCGGAAAGGTCTACAATGCTAGTGAGGTTGACAATACTAGCTGGAAATCATAATTAAATTGTCACAAATGTGGTAAAACATAAGTCTAAAAAGATGTTTTTTTTTTATATTTAGAGTTCTGCATTATAGTTTTAGAATGCCGGAAACGTAGGCTATATGGCGTACAATTTTGCTTTCTCTATCTATCTATCTATCTATCTATCTATCTATCTATCTATCTATCTATCTATCTATCTATCTATCTATCTATCTATCTATCTATCTATCTATCTATCTATCTATCTATCTATCTATCTATCTATCTATCTATCTATCTATCTGTCTGTCTGTCTGTCTGTCTGTCTGTCTGTCTGTCTGTCTGTCTGTCTGTCTGTCTGTCTGTCTGTCTGTCTGTCTGTCTGTCTGTCTGTCTGTCTGTCTGTCTGTCTGTCTGTCTGTCTGTCTGTCTGTCTATTCATTTGTTGTTGAACATAACAGGCAAAGCCCAATTACAATGTTCACGACTAACAAATTTATTTATAAAACATAAACAATGAAAAGAAAACATACACTTATTAAAAACTGAAACAAAATAGAAATAAGAGAAAGAAAAAAAGAGAAATTGAAATAAGGTGTGAAAGTAGCTTCAAATTAACTAACAACAATATTATGTAAAATATGATAACAAGTAATTCTGTATATAGAGAAATTCATATTGAAAATATCAACTTTCGGATGAGGATGTAATTTATCGTATAACTGTAACATTTGGAAAACTGGGGAATTTTTGTGGGATTCTGTATTTGGCCTTGGTATGTAAAATGAATTTCGAAATTTCGTTTTAAGCTTAGGTGCATATAATGTTATATAATAAAATAAACCAACACAGTCCAACAATTTTATAAAGAAAGTTTAAAGACTGACAATTTCGTCGAATTTGCAAACTAGTAAAATGGAAATGTTGAAGCATTGTAGCATAACTCTCATAGGTAGGATAATCATTATAAAGTCTGTAATATAACCATTTTAGAAATTATTTTTAATTTTTTCTAGTAACAGAATATATTTGTTAGTAACTGGGTTCCATATAACAGCAGCATACCCTAATTTAACTGTTACATTAATTTATTTATCGCATGAATTTCGTACCTTACTTTTCTTGCATGTTGTTCGCTTAGTTTCGGTTCCTGCTGCAATAAACAACAATATTCATTTTCAAAGTTTCAAATGAATGCATTACATTACACCGCATGGCCTAGGTATCCTGCAATATCAATTCAATGGCTAAATATATAGCGATAACTGTAGAAATTATGATTATTGAAACATCAATATTAAACAAATATTTCAGATTACTACATTTTATTCTGAACTGGACATTTTTATTTATTGATACGTGTAGAATAGAAACAGTTGCTTTATTGCTTGATATTTCTTGAATCTCGTCTCCAAAAGAAAGAAAAAAGAGCAAAATTGTGTTAAACTCTTTTGTTTGAAATATCTCAAAGAATAACCCCCATCCTAAATTAATGACATTAATTATCCTTTTATCAATAAATGGAAGGACGAAAGACCATACTTTAAGCCAGTGATGTCAAAGCAAGCGCATTTTTCTGACCTTGACGTCGTGCGCGGGCAGCAAGCGCTAAGTATGGAAAGAGGAAGGGCTATATGAATAAGAAACCTGTTGGATTAAGAAAACAGTGGTGTACAAACTTCAAACGGAACGTGAAATTTTATATCGTTATTTTTATATGGCTTCTTTCTATTTGACATTATCTATATTGTCTGTAAAACAAAAGTACTAATACCAATTTCTTAATATTGCAGTTGTGTTTTAAATCTTAATAACATAATAGAGAGTTAAGAAGGAATATTCACTTAAATTCCATAGTAGTATAATGTTATACTGTATTAAGTGGATGAAACACATCATTCATAAAGAAAGTGATATTCCAAAGAAAGAGATTGAGTATGACATGATAAGTTGGAATTTATATTGATGGTATCTTTAGCCTTACAAAAGTAATCAATAAACTAATCAAAACAATATTACAGTACAAAGCAAAGTTACCTAGGTACTGTATCTGTTTTAACTGTAACTAATATTACATAACAAAACTCTTATCGCATTATGCTTTTAAGGTGATATTTGTGAGCAACTTCCTATCATCAGATTATTAAATTATTTTCTCGAATTCTGCTGAAGCTATAGAGCTGACGTCCTACCAACACATGGGCACATATCTTTTCTTATGATGTATCAGTAGTTGCTTTGTTAATTCATTTCCTTACAAACAATTTCCATGCGAATATTTTCAAAAATTTCAATACACTATCTTCAGTAATACGTAGGCTATATACGGTATATTAGATGTACGAAAACATTCTGTAAGGCTACTAAATAAACAGGCCTATATCTGAAAATTTCACTTTACTATACGAAAAGTTGAGAAAATATTTCTTTTGAATAAAGAAATCAAACTTGTGAAAAATGAGCATTAAAATTAAAACTCACATTCTTATAATGCACTTATACTTCTCAGGCAAATCTAAAAATTAACATGGATACAGTTTTAATAAGTTCTCTTCCCTTTATCTATTGAATCAGTGCTGGCCATCCTTGAATATAGGTCGACCAAGCGGCATATACCACCTCTTTCGTCTGTCTCTTTCCTTTCCGCTGTAAAGCGCTCAGGCTCTCCTGGGCTCTAAAGCGCGCGCTTGCTCCTGACATCCCTGCTGTAAGCAAATGAAATCAAGTTTTAATAAGTGTCAGAGTAAAGAGGTAAACACAGTCATTCCTGAACCATTAATTTCAGCAAGTCATAAAATACATACAATCGAATATTCCAAGCAAGAAGTACATAAAATCAGGAAATCGTGGAGCACACGCTATAATTAATCTTCACGTAGTGTACCACAACTGAAACAGCAAGTGTGCATATATTTAGTAGTCGTGTGCGATAGCCTTGTAGTAAATTTAGCTTCCACCTTTTTATGTCAACTTTCCGAAATGTCAGCTCACTGCGTCTTGAAATGTCAGTCTAATTTCTTTGACAGCAACAATCAATTTCAACATTTCTAACGGCATCACCAGCGTTTTTAGCCGCTACGCATTACAGACTGTAGAGGTTTGACGCAATTGACATCAAGCGGCGAGATGGCACACATGTCTGTGTGCACAAAGATACGGGAAAATTACTTCCGGTCGAATAGATGTTATTTGATCCCTTATCTCGTTCAATTGGTCCATAACCATGAACTAAAGTCTATTGTAAGTTACTCTGTTAGATTATAGATTTCCACCAAAGGAATTGGTCCACATCTGTGGAGTAACGGTTAGCGCGTCTAGCCGCGAAACCAGGTGGCGCGGTTTCGATTCTCGGTCGGGGCAAGTTACCTGATTGAGTTTTTTCCGGGGTTTTCCCTCAACCCAATATGAGCAAATGCTGGGTAACTATCGGTCCTGGACCCCGGACTCATTTCACCGGTATTATCACCTTCACCTCATAACCTCGATGTTGATAAAGCGTCGTAAAATAACCTACAAAAAAAAAACCCAAAGAGATTGGATTCAATCCTCTATATATCCTAAGATAATTTTAGTGACCTAAATGGAATTCAGGGAAATTTCTCCCAGTATTTAGATTTATCCGGTTTTTTAGTATTACACTTTCCACTTGTCCTCATATTTTCGTTAAATAAATGCAGAAGTAAATGAATAATTAAGGAATTAAAGTAATAAGTAAGTGATTGATTAAGAAGCGGTATAAATAGGCGAGAAAATAAAAGCACAAATAAATAAGTAAGCTATTAATTAAATGAAGAAATTAATTAATTAATTGTTATTGAACAATATTTGGGGCTAAGAGGGATGAAGATTGACAAAATGGAGAAAGTTACACAACGCAGAGCTGCAAACATTGTATTCTTCAAAACTGACAAAATTAGGACCATAAAAAAAAGACGTTTGAGATGGGCAGGGCATGTAACAACAATATTCTGAAAGAAATGCATATAGAGTGTTATCTGAGAAATTCGGAGGCAAAATATCACCTTTGGGGAGGATGAGACGTAGATGGGAAGGTAATATTAAAATGTATTTGAGGGAGGTAGATATGATGGTAGAGACTGGATTAAATCTTAAATAAATAAATAAATAAATAAATAAATAAATGTAAATAAATAAGTGAACCTAAATTTTATTTAAAATTAATTAATTAACGAAATTAATTAATTAATACCTAAATAAATACCTAAATGTTAAATGAACATAACAAATAAAGCCCAATTAAATGTTCAAGACTAACAAACTAATTTATAAAACATAAACAAGGAAAAGGAAACCTACACTTATTAAAAACTTAAACAAAATAGAAATAAGAGAAAGAAAAAAAGAGAAATTGAAATGAGGTGTGAAAGTAGCTTCAAATTAACTAACAACAATATTCTGTAAAATATGATAACAAATAATTCTGAATCTAGAGAAATTCAATTGAAAATATCAACATTCGGATGAGGATGTAATTTATTGTATAACTGATAACATTTGGAAAACTGGGGAATTTTTGAAAGGAAAATATAAATAATTGAATTGAGTATGTAAAATAAATAAATAAATAAATAAATAAATAAATAAATAAATAAATAAATAAATAAATAAATAAATAAATAAATAAATAAATAAATAAATAAATAAATAAATAAATAAGTCAATAAGTCAATAAGTAAATTAATTAATAAGTACTGAATAAATAGGAATATAATTAAGACGTAAATAATCACATAAATACACAAATTTCTTATGAATACAGCAAATTCCAAACAACCAGCAGGTTCGAGTACGAAGACCTCGAGAATGTCGCAGACGTCAGGATGAAGGAGAGGGATTGCCGATGAGAGTAGAGCAGGGAGAAATGGAATAGACATATGGATAAAGTCTGTCATGACGTCATCACAATGCCACTGTAGAAGTGAAGTGTATCAAGAGAATGAAAGTGAAAGCGGAGACTTTTGTGATGTCAGCGATAGAAAGAAAATAAATATATGTCAACAGCTGTAAAAGGTAAAGGAGTCAAGAAAGATAAGAGGAAAAAGGAGGGATAGTGGTACGAAGGGAAAATACAGATAATATGAATAGAGTATATAGGGAAAATCGAGCGGGTTATAGAAAAGAAATGCAATAAGTTTGTATTATGTAGATCGAGGGGAATGGGAGATGGAGAGTGCAATTACTCCTTGCCTCAACATGTAAACATTCAGTCACAGTAGGACACAAAATAATGTTCACATTCACAGATTTAATTATATACAACGCAATTAGAGTACAGAAAATAATTTCCTAACATTACACGTTTCAACTTACATTATAATATAACTATATGTTTTAACAGCATAAAATAATCATTTTCTGGGTGTGAGAAGAAAAGGACGTAAAATACATTTCTTTACAATTCATTGCACCGAATTACAAGGCACATTCGTAATGTATCAAAAGAAAAGCATCTCCTATTTTCATTCAAAATAAGTTTTTTTTTTTTTCAAGAAAAGCTTTCAAATATATTGTTCGATATTATTGAAAGGAATTTTGGTATGTACCAACATTAGAATATACACAAATCTCCATGTGCCTTTTGCTATTACAGTGTTTTTCAAAGAAACGCGTTCTGTCTATCCTTATATATTTTTTTACACAATTTGCGAAATGCGTTTTTTTTTTTTTCCTTTACTAAGAGAATATTCCTTTCCGAACTTGTTTTTAAGCTCGTTTTGAAGGTAACGCTTGATGCTCTAATTTTCAGATTCCTCAGTACTGTGAATTATAAATAGCGAAATTAATACTAACACAAATATGCTTGTATAAATAGATAGATAGATAGATAGATACATAGATAGATAGATAGATAGATAGATAGATAGATAGATAGATAGATAGATAGATAGATAGATAGATAGATAGATAGATAGGTAGGTAGGTAGGTAGGTAGGTAGATAGATAGATAGATAGATATAGATAGATAGATAGATAGATAGATAGATAGATAGATAGATAGATAGATAGATAGATAGATAGATAGATAGATAGATAGATAGATAGATAGATAGATAGATAGATAGATAGATAGATAGATAGATAGATAGATAGATAGATAGATAGATTAGACAGACAGACAGACAGACAGACATACAGACATACAGACAGACAGACAGACAGACAGATAGATAGATAGATAGATAGATAGATAGATAGATAGATAGATAGATAGATAGATAGATAGATAGATAGATAGATGATAGATGGATAGATGGATAGATGGATAGATAGATAGATAGATAGATAGATAGATAGATAGATAGATAGATAGATAGATAGATAGATAGATAGATAGATAGATAGATAGATAGATAGATAGATAGATAGATAGATAGATAGATAGATAGATAGATATAGATTAGATAGATAGATAGATTAGATAGATAGATAGATTAGATAGATAGATAGATTAGATAGATAGATAGATTAGATAGATAGATAAGATTAGATAGATAGATAAGATTAGATAGATAGATAAGATTAGATAGATAGATAAGATTAGATAGATAGATAAGATTAGATAGATAGATAAGATTAGATAGATAGATAAGATTAGATAGATAGATAGATAGATAGATAGATAGATAGATAGA
Source organism: Periplaneta americana (assembly GCA_025594305.2). NCBI lineage: Eukaryota > Metazoa > Arthropoda > Insecta > Blattodea > Blattidae > Periplaneta > Periplaneta americana. The sequence continues at coordinate 23,919,384 of JAJSOF020000025.1, read as the reverse complement.
TAAGATTAGATAGATAGATAGATAGATAGATAGATAGATAGATAGATAGATAGATAGATAGATAGATAGATAGATAGATAGATAGATAGATAGATATAGATAGATAGATAGATAGATAGATAGATAGATAGATAGATAGATAGATAGATAGATAGATAGATAGATAGATAGATAAGATTAGATAGATAGATAAGATTAGATAGATAGATAAGATTAGATAGATAGATAAGATTAGATAGATAGATAGATAGATAGATAGATAGATAGATAGATAGATAGATAGATAGATAGATAGATAGATAGATAGATAGATAGATAGATAGATAGATAGATAGATAGATAGATAGATAGATAGATAGATAGATAGATAGATAGATGGATGGATGGATGGATGGATGGATGGATGGATGGATGGATGGATGGATGATGGATGGATGGATGGATGGATGGATGGATAGATAGATAGATAGATAGATAGATAGATAGATAGATAGATAGATAGATAGATAGATAGATAGATAGATAGATAGATAGATAGATAGATAGATAGATAGATAGATAGATAGATAGATAGATAGATAGATAAGATTAGATGGATAATGGATGGATGGATGGATGGATGGATGATTAGATAGATAGATTAGATAGATAGATAGATAGATAGATAGATAAGATAGATTAGATAGATAGATAGATAGATAGATAGATAGATAGATAGATAGATAGATAGATAGATAGATAGATAGATAGATAGATAGATAGATAGATAGATAGATAGATAGATAGATAGATAAATTAAATACAATAAAATAAAATATACTTGTTTGCTCACAGGATCTTAAATACGTATGATGTTATGCAAGGACTCACGATAAGCAGCAATAAGAAAAACGGTAATGCACTTTGTTACGAAACCATCTATAGGCCTACTCTTCCAGTGCCACCCCACCCCACGGGTCATGACGCCATTTATACTCCGTGCGTCCCAAACTTCAGTCTGGTGACTCGCTGACCCAAGACCGAGGTCTGGCTATTATAATGATAATATGTTAATAATAATTTTGGTATAGATTTTCATTAACATTAAGTGGAAAAGTAAAAATTTTCAATCCATGCTTCTTAGTAAATAAAGGCACTGACGTATATTTGCTCTGTAACGTTATTTCCTCATTATATAAGCATAGAAAAAGTGCAGTGCTCAAATTAGAGGGGCTACTACCTCACAGGTGAAAGTGTTCATCGCAGGTTGCGCTATGAGGGAGCGCCATATTCCCCGGGTCACGATCACCTGTCCCGCAGTCAAGGCCACATTCCCCGCGAGTCTCATTCAGCCGACGGCGCGACACTCCGCGACAGGCTCGAGGCATGTGTTCGATATCCGAGCTCGGCCCATTTGAATGTAATTTGCCACGACAACTTTGTATCGTCTTTTCTTCTATTTACAGCTTCTCATTTCTTATCCTCTTTCTCCTACTTCTCATAATCTTATTATTTGTTTAATCTTCCATTTCCTTCTCTGCTGTCCTGTACTTTCGCATGTTACGTCGGATGTGCCAACTAACCCCACATTTGTTAGTGCTATATTTTCTTAGCTGACTATTTTCTCTCAATTTAACAAATCTGTACTTCAATACAGTAGAACCTCGCCAATGCAAACCCAATTACAGTAGAACTTGGTTATAGCGACCTCGTTTTGTGCGACACCTCGCCTGTAACGTCAAATATTCTGTGGTCCCAACTAATTCCCCATAAGACATATGCTTTCCTACCTTGCTTAATACGACAAACGCATGCGTCTACCTCGCATATAACGTCATTTTCAACCTCAGTTTGGAATACAATTTTCTAAGAACCAAAATATTTAAGAAATTGACAATAATGGAGATAATTATTTAAGAAATATTTTGCTGAAATCTGGCAAATCCTTTACTGTTCCCTTCTATCATAGACCTCTGGAATGCAGGCAGATTCCCCATCCCATTGTAACATGCCCGAATTCATGCGGTATTAATGATACCTGCATGCGGTCAGTTTCGACAGGAAGTTTTCACTAAGTGCACGCATTTTAGCGTAGTATGGCCACTAAAAGAAGTGAGTGACACTTTAGAAGCCATTAGAATTGTGAACATTTCTATGAAGCTAGAGGAGGGAGTATGAAGCTAGGAGAGGGAGCAGTGAAATTGCAACTGAAATAATGAACATAGAATGTAATTTAGAAAGTGTATATTGGGCAAGTAGGAGACAACAGAGTAAAATGACTGATTACTCACTCCTCAGTAAATAAGTTTGTGAGTAATGAACAAACTGTTTTAACACAGAATATTGTATTTATAATTGTACATGTATTTTATTGTGTTCATGGTATGCTTAAAAGTGAATACATAAATCTAAAATAAGCCTAATTATGTTTATTATTTTTCATTTTCCACCTCACTAGACTGATAATATGAATCTCGGTTACTACGACACTCGTTTATAACAACATAATTTTCAAGGTCCCTTGGATGTCGTTATAACCAAGTTCTACTGTAGTTCCATATTTTGATTAATCCGGACGAGGAAGGAGAGGAAAATTGAACGAAAATTTAAGGTAACAAGCAAACAGAAGTTGGGGGCCGGTGAGAAAGTTAAATTTTTTTTCCGCCGTGTTTATTTATTTATTTACTTATTTATTTATACTGACAGAGTTAAGGCTATAAAACCTTTTCTTACACTCAACCAGTATTAGAACAATAGCAAATATAAAAGTGGCAGAAATAGAGGAACAATATGCAATTAATATTAATAATAGTGCTGTTGATCGATCAAAATATTTAATCGATTAACTATTTGAATTTAATCGATTAATCGATAGATTAATCGAGTTTTGATCGATTTGAAAAAAATGTTTTAATATATTGTAATACACAATTATGGTTAAATTTAACTTGTGTTCAGTGATAAACACAAGTATTAAATGTTGTATATCTGTATATATTGTATCGTTATATTACAAAACAACTATTTTTATTACTTACTAACATATTTATTATTACGTTTATAATTTATTGTGTCAATTTCTCAGGTAATTTTCGAGACAAACATAAATAACAAAAAGTATGAAAAGACACCTAGTTAATACTGCTTCATCCATGATTTTAAACATGTGAGTGCATTCACACAATCCAGTCCACACCTGTGGAGTAACGGTCAGCGCGTCTGGCTGCGAAACCAGGTGGCCCGGGTTCGAATCCCGGTCGGGGCAAGTTACCTGGTTGAGGTTTTTTCCGGGGTTTTCCCTCAACCCAATACGAGCAAATGCTGGGTAACTTTCGGTGTTGGACCCCGGACTCATTTCACCGGCATTATCACCTTCATATCATTCAGAAGCTAAATAACCTAGATGTTAATACAGCGTCGTAAAATAACCCAATAAAATAAATTCACACAATCCGAATTAAGTGCCGCTCTACGTTAAGTAACAATATTTCCTGCATCACTAAACACGAAAAAATTATTTTTCTGTCAAGCACTTCTCCACGATCGTTCAGTTTAATCCAAACGTTTCACCGAGTTTACCTCTCATATTCTCATATGACATAATGGAGTTTACACTTTTCTCAGACTACAGAAAACTGATTTTTTTTGTCTTTATCAAACTAAACACAACCTTCATATAGGTCTACAAACTCAGTACAGAACGCAACTGCAAAAGTACAGCGGTCGAAACAGAAGACTGGCCCTACTGTAATGGAATTACCAGATTTTAGAAAGAGAAGAAGGTAGTTACGCTCTCACTTGCGCACAGTGTAGACATGGCTATTTTATAAGGGATGAGGAGGACGAATCCCAGAAAAGTATGTATTTCATCTGCTAGGAAGATGAGCTGATAACAAGGTGGAAGTTTTCTTGGAAAACCATAAACCTTAATAAGGATTTCGCATTGCGTTTCAGCTTTCAATAGACGTAGCATTCTTTACGTTTTTGTAACACTTACCTCTCTAAAACTGGGTATATTTCCAAATGTATTTGCAGCTATGTACTTGTAGGAGTTTCATTGTCAAAACAAAATTAATTGTTCAATGAACTTGTAAACATTTATATGGTTGAGTACTCTTTGTCCCTTGTGGCAGCTCACGAATAGTGAGAAGATTTCTAAATTAGAGCATTGTGCTTTTAAGTAAGCAATTTCCGAGACAAGAATATTGTCGGAATGTGTAATATGAGTTTGTATTAACAAAATAATAATTAATATCAACTACAACCGATTAATTTTAATCGGCTAGATTATTCGATTAAATATTTTGATCGATTAATCATACAACATAAATTGATCGATTAATCGGTTAAATCCCACAACACTAATTAATAATAATAATAATATATTATTATTATTTTATTATTAAATAAAGAATATTTGTAGGGATGTGACATTTTGAAGCCATAAACATTTATTTAGTACAGTAAGAATAGTGCTTTAGGTTTTATGTTGATATCATTGAAGTGCTAACCATTTTTGATCTTCGGTACCTCACCGTACATTGCTTTTAGTTTCAAAATTACAACTTGCGTTTAATTTTCCTGGCAGTGCTTATTTAGGCCTATAGTAGAGTTCTAATAAATGGAATGGTTCTATGTGTTCAGTAACGTGTGATGATTAACATCTGTCAGCATCAACAATTGTATCAAGGGTAAGAGTTTGGAGTCGAAACGGATCCAGAAGGAAGTAATCCTTGATATTTATGATGAAGAAGAAGAAGAAGATGATGCTGATGATGATGGTGTAATGAAATTTACAACATACATACTGTACTTATGTAATGTTTCAGTTCAGCAAAGTGCATTCTGCTTACGCTGTTTATTGCTGCCTATATAATTTTTTAAGTTGTAGGGAAAACTCGGAAAATTTGGCAATATTCTTGTATTTCTTATATTGCCAAATTTCCTCCAGAGTTTTAAGAAGTTCAATGACACGATCATAGAGTGCAACATCTGACTGTACTTTTAGTTTTCGTTTCATTCGAATCCGCGCATTATAGTGGCAGATATTGTTGCTAATAGAAAGAAGTGTTGAATACTTCCTGTTGACGTGGTGGTTGTGTGGACGTGTGCATACAAAGACGGAAAGAAAGTGTTTTTCATTACCTACGTATGTTTGTGCATTATATATCAAAAGCTGAGATTCCATATTATAAGGTAAGCCATTTATATAATTAATATTTTCTGTTAATAACTCATCAGGCCTTAGCTCGTTTTATGTTCTTCTTAGCAAAAAATGTCTTCTACTGGGTAGTGTGAATTAGCTATTTTCTTTTATAGTGATATTGCTGCTTTCTTTGAACAATAATGTGTACTCGATGGTAAAATTTAAAAGTAGGGACGTATGAGGGATTTTTAGTCTTCAATGCAGCACAGTGTGTGGTGTGTTGCAGATATGCCAAGGGAACGAGGACATTATTCTGAAAAATATTCCAAAGATGATTTGCGGGCTGCGGTTGGGAGTGTTTTGAAAGTTAGATGGTCGACTTATAGGGCTTCTAAGAAGTACAATGTGCCCTTTAACAACTTTAAGAAGTTTCTGTATGCATCCTCAGGACTCGATGACGTTGTCTTTCCCAAGAAAGGAAGACCCCTAGCTCTAACCGTTGAGGAAGAGCAAAAACTGGTGACATATGTAATCAAAATGCAAGAACTTGGGTTTGGGCTGTCGACAAAAGAAATTAGAAGACAACCCTTCAATATAATTAATAAGAGCAGTCGGAAAATTCCATTCAATTTTTTTTCTTGCTTTTGTTTTCTGTTTATGGTATTTAGTGATTTCTTTCCCAGTAAATTAAGTCTTATAAACCTTGTACCACTGTTTTATTTTGAAAAAAAAATATTTTTTTTTAATCGTATTGCCAAATTACCCCTGTACTATTGCCAAATTATCCTGATGAAATACCAAATCTGGAAACATGTAACTTGTTATTTATTAGTGTGTTGTGTGTAAAGTAATTTAGATTTGTAGAATTTTCTTTCAGAGGTTTATTGGGATTTAATGTTTAAACACATTCCATAATAGAGGAATATTTAATTTCAGAATATGTAACTACAAACTGTGTCAAAATACAAAGTATTGCCAAATTAGAGGAGTCTCCCCTATGTATTTATTCATACTGTAAATGGGTATATACCCGGTGGCAGTGGTAACTAATTACTAGAGCTAGGATTCGTATGTAGTAAAAGCTAATACTTTTAGTCGGTATAGTTTATAAACATGCAAGCCATGTCCCCCACTTCTTATTCTTGTCATTCAGTACTTCCATTAGTTAGCGCTAAGGGTCTTTAATCCTCTTAACCACTACTTACAAAACAGCGGGGGATTTAAAAGCTGCATTGTCTAGTCCTTGTGACTTTTCTTGCATTTCAAGTCTTGTCAACCAGGCTTAAAACCTTAACCAGTATCACATCGACTCAACTATACTCGGCGTCATTTTTAACTCTTACTACATATAAATCCTAGCTCTACTAATTACACTCAATAATGACAATTAATAATAAACACAACTAATAAATAATAATAATAATAATAATAATAATAATAATAATAATAATAATAATAATAATAATGAGCATCCTAAATTAAATGCAGATCGATCACTTAAGATAACATTTAAAGTAAATCTAATTTGTATCTTAAGCTTAAGTTCGAACTTAGACCCGCGAGTAAGTGGAAACTACTGTAATGGATAGAAATGCAACGAAATTTCATTCTAATTGTAAATCCATTTCGTCCGCACTATAAAGCGTATTTATCTGTTCGGAGTTACGCCCTTTCAACAGATAGCGATATTTGTTTTGGCAGTGCGTTCACAGCATCCTAACCTTCCGCAACTCATCCCTAGAGCAGGCCTCGCAGCTCGCATTACCCCGAAATCTAATCTGGCACATATTTCGCTCGGCCCTCGTTACACTTGACCTTGTTTTCGAGCTCTTCCCCCTCTCTCCCCACTTCCCATCGTCATTTCGCCCATGCCCAAGTTGTTGTCGATTCGGTGGACAAGGTCAGGCAAAGGTCAGCCTTCCTCTGCGGGGGCCCCTGAACGTGGATACGATCCCAGAACCCCCCCTCCCCCCTCCGATGCCCTTGGTGTGCAATACTGTTGTATAAGGTACACACAATGCCCTTACTCATGCACCTCCGTCTCTCTCCGTCCTGTCGCGCATGGTCCTGAAAGCTCACTGCTGATGACGTCAAAGCCACGGAGGGGTTGTGGGGAGAACGATGTGCCATTTTTCTTCCTCCAACCGGAGAGGGAGTAAGAATTGCCTCTTCGCTTCCCACCACGTTTCATCACGGCCCCCTCCCTGTGCCAGCGCCAATGCCAACCAGGCGATACGTGGCGAAGGTCGGGACGCACTCAAATTCTTTTTCAAGTTTTGCGCTAATATTACACAAACAACATGGCAGCGATGCGAACAAGGTCCTTCCTCCCCCCACCTCGCTTGTTTTTTGGTTTCAAGTTCAATGTTTACGTAAGCTTGTTTGCACCATCTGATACCAAGCGGTTAGGGCCTCGCAGATTTTTTTTATCGCGCATGCGTGTGACCTTGACTATCGGCGACGTCTAGGCTGTACTGCGAGTACTACCAGCTGCGGAGAGAGAGAGTTGGGGTCGGAATATTGAAGTCTTCCTGCTCCGACATAGGGTAAAGGTCAAGCTTAATATTTGCTGTGAAATATCAAGGTCAAGTCATGATGTGCAGAAACCGGGAATAGATTTGTAGTGGGAGTCAGTAAATGACACGCTCTCGTCGCGTCGCCCACCGATGACCTAAAGCCTTTCGCCCTTTCCCAGGGACGAGCATTACGAACGGGCTATTCCATCTCAAATCGACCGAAATATGGAGAAAATTGACCTTGCAATTTTTAAATACAAAGAAACTTTTTCTGTCCGTAGACAACTATAATACAATGCTTTGTGCAAAGTTTGAGGCATCAGTACTTCATAGTGTTTAAATTAAAAATATTTTGTGCGAAATCGTGCGTATTTGCTTGGTTTCCGCACAAAACCAATTCGCGGTAAGTCTAAAATTCCACATTCAGTATTCCCAACCTAACACACATAACAATTTCCCTCTTCTTACCGCTTAAGTGACATATTGATTTACTGCTTTAGGCTTCTAACATATTATTTTTAGAGACGTTCAATATACTAATAATTATAAATTGGAAACTTACCACTGCAATTTCACCTAAATTGCACTGTTAATTATTGTTTTTAAATATTCGCAAAAATTAAGTAAACTCTACAACTCCACTAAAGTTACTGCATTCGTGATGCAAGTAACATTAAGGAAGCCGTGAAAAAATCAACAAATCAACTTGCCGATGTTATTACTGCAATATGTTATATAAATAATATTGTTAAAATATTAAAATGAAAAATAAATCATTACATAACCTTACCGTTTGTTTTAAGTTCGCATTTATAGACTGGGGAAAAAAGACAGACGTATATCACGGCCTGCTGGAGTATAGTAAACACAGAAAACATTTTAAAGCAACAATGTTGAAGATAGATATTTTTGTTTTGCAAATTTGCCGTCATTGAACAGAATCCAAGATGGAGATTTCATTGAAACTAATTAGAAATTCATCTTTCAGGTATGTAATAAACGATCTTCGCACAAAATAATGTACGGTACACGAGCGGTATGTTTTCTTTCAAATCTCGGAAATAAAAAAAGCTCAACTACGTTTCGCTTTTTCAAACTTTTCCTCGAATATGAAAACTTCAACATACCGCTCTTGTAACGCATATTACTATTAATTTATCGTATTTTCATAAAATTAGCAACTTTAAACTGTTGTGGCTCCGAAACCCTTTCACCCAATGTTCAAAATCATGGTTTATTTTGATGCTGAAAAGTTAAAGTTTATATTGACATGTAAACACTTTTTCTTACTTTTTATGGAAATGGAGAAATTTAGATTTTTCCTCATTAAGACGCCTTTGGCTAGGAAAAAAATATTTTAAAAATATATGGTTAGATTCCGCATTGAAAGTACAAATAAACACATATTTTTTACTGGTGCAACGTTGATAAGAAAGTATTGAAAAAATCAAATAAAGAAAATAAATAGTACGCGCGTGAGCTAACCAGCTGACTGTGAGGCGGGAGCTAGCCTAGGCAAGCAAGGCCAGGAGACATAAACACTTGATGTTTCGTCTAGTAGCGCATAGCTGGGCTAGCTTTATCACAAGTTTTCATAAACACAGGAGTAAAATGACGCCCAGCGCTCGCTTATCTTCATCTCTCGGCCAGTACGTCCTGTGTTGCGCCTTTCAAGTGTAGGCGTGTGAAAATAATGTATTTAATACCCTCGAAACTTATTGCCGTGACACTAAGCAAACAATGCCGAATCCCTCTTAATAATGCAAGGTTTTTCTCAATATATTTTTACATTTTTACAAATTGGCAAAAAGCCTAAAAGTAAGTAAAATCAGATTATCTGTCTCTCTGTATACAATAAAAATAAGGATTACTTCTTATCATAACCTACCAAATGTCAGCTTCAAAATGAGCTCTCGTTCAATGTTCTGCAGTAAATGGTTCCAGAGTTCTGAGCGCTGAAAGAGGCTTGTTTTTCTAAAATACACTAAATTTGTCGCTCAACAATTCGAAAACCGTTTGACTTTCGATAGTATATTTTTGAAAATGCACTCCCTCACCACCTTGTACAAATAGGGAAAAAATTAGAGTATAAAAAAATGCGAGGTTTTTTACTGATCGATTTCATATGGAATAGCCCGAACGTAAGAAACTGAAGTTCCTATTCCTGCCCTTGACTCGCCTGCTTACGCAGACGTCGGACATTTTCCCCTGACCTTCGATTAGGAATTGTAATGATTTATTTGTGTCTAGAATTTTAATTCGGTTTGCAGTAATTGCGAAGTTCAATGCGTAGTTTTGTAGCTGTGGTCGTGGGTATGAATCCCGCGTAAAGCATGAATTTCTTAACTACTGACATTGTGAGGTTCCCCTGTTTCTTAGGAGGTGATCTGGCGTCTTGCCGACCTCGCATCGTGGCAATCGCAGAGACGTCCGTCTTATGGCAGGTGAAAATGCTGGAAAATGAGCTTTAAGTACACCTCGAAGACTGTACGCAACTATGCAACTTACTGAGAAAGAAGACGAGAGTGAGAGGAGAGGCTAGATAGATAGATAGATAGATAGATAGATAGATAGATAGATAGATAGATAGATAGATAGATAGATAGATAGATAGATAGATAGATAGATAGATAGATAGATAGATAGATAGATAGATAGATAGGCATGACGAGCTTACTTGTTAGGTAGACATAGAAGTACTTAGGTAGGTAGCTAGACAGGTACTTAGGTAGAAAAAGGAATTTTGGTAGGCAGATAGATCGATAGATAGATAGATAGATAGATAGATAGATAGATAGATAGATAGATAGATAGATAGATAGATAGATAGATAGATAGACAGACAGACAGACAGACAGACAGACAGACAGACAGACAGACAGACAGACAGACAGACAGATAGATAGATAGATAGATAGATAGATAGATAGATAGATAGATAGATAGATAGATAGATAGGCATGACGAGCTTACTTGTTAGGTAGACATAGAAGTACTTAGGTAGAGAGATAAGTACGTACTTAGGTAGGTAGCTAGATAGGTACTTAGGTAGAAAAAGGTATTTTGATAGATAGATAGATAGATAGATAGATAGATAGATAGATAGATAGATAGATAGATAGATAGATAGATAGATAGATAGATAGATAGATAGATAGATAGATATAATCTTTTCGCTGTAAGAAAAATCCTAATGTAAACAATAGCACATGACTGAAATGAGGCTTCATTGGCCGCTGTTTGGCGCCACAGATTCTCAGTACGTGATCCCGCCTACTGTTGTACATTCTGCTTCATGTTAAACATTTCCCGTTACTTGTCAAGTAGACCTAAGCTCATTACTATGCATTCGTTTGCTTAGGAAACATTTACTTTATAATTACTGCAATTAAATTATTTTTAAGTCTTATGTCTTCACAATGGACAGTTGAGGGTGCAGAAGCCATACTACAGTGCTTACTTGAGCAACTAGAAGCTAAAGTGACGCCAGCTTATTACAAGAACAGACTACCTCGGTATTACTGTTGGTATTCATCCGCGTTCATAGTGCATAACAAAATATAAAAGTAGCTTTTCTTTTACATATCGTTTTACATATGAGTGAAGTTATATGTTTCATTGTATTTAACAACTAGAATTCAATTTTTTATTTTCAAATAATATAAGATTATGGTTTCCAAAATAATACACACTATATTTTCCTGCGTCATGTGAGTGTTTCGACTGGGAGCCAATCACGGATATGACAGCCACGTGCTTATGTTTACATTAGGATTTTTCTTACAGCGAAAACAGTATAGATAGATGTTTTTAATGTCATGTTTTATTGAACGACGCTCGCAACTGCAGAGGTTATATCAGCGTCGCCGGATGTGCCGGAATTTTGTCCCGCAGGAGTTCTTTTACATGCCAGTAAATGTACTGGCATGAGCCTGTCGCATTTAAGCACACTTAAATGCCATCGACTTGACCCGGGATCGAACCCGCAACCTTGGACATAGAAGACCAGCACTATACCAACTCGCCAACCAGGTCGACTAGATAGATAGATAGATAGATAGATAGATAGATAGATAGATAGATAGATAGATAGATAGATAGATAGATAGATAGATGGATGTTTTTAATGTTATGTTGTATTGAATGACGCTCGCAACTGCAGAGGTTACTTATATCAGCGTCGCCGGATGTGCCGGAATTTTGTCCCGCAGGAGTTCTTTTACATGCCAGTAAATGTACTGGCATGAGCCTGTCGCATTTAAGCACACTTAAATGCCATCGACTTGACCCGCGATCGAACCCGCAACCTTGGACATAGAAGACCAGCACTATACCAACTCGCCAACCAGGTCGACTAGATAGATAGATAGATAGATAGATAGATAGATAGATAGATAGATAGATAGATAGATAGATAGATAGATAGATAGATGTTTTTAATGTTATGTTGTATTGAATGACGCTCGCAACTGCAGAGGTTATATCAGCGTCGCCGGATGTGCCGGAATTTTGTCCCGCAGGAGTTCTTTTACATGCCAGTAAATCTACTGGCATGAGCATGTCGCATTTAAGCACACTTAAATGCCATAGACTTGACCCGGGATCGAACCCGCAACCTTGGACATAGAAGACCAGCACTATACCAACTCGCCAACCAGGTCGACTAGATAGATAGATAGATAGATAGATAGATAGATAGATAGATAGATAGATAGATAGATAGATAGATAGGCATGACGAGCTTACTTGTTAGGTAGACATAGAAGTACTTAGGTAGGTAGCTAGACAGGTACTTAGGTAGAAAAAAGGAATTTTGGTAGGCAGATAGATAGATAGATAGATAGATAGATAGATAGATAGATAGATAGATAGATAGATAGATAGATAGATAGATAGATAGATAGATAGATAGATGTTTTTAATATGTTTTATTGAATGACGCTCGCAACTGCAGAGTTTATATCAGCGTCGCCGGATGTGTCGGAATTTTGTCCCGCAGGAGCTCTTTTACATGCCATAAATCTACTGACATGAGCCTGTCGTATTTAAGCACACTTAAATGCCATCGACTTGACCCGGGATCGAACCCGCAACCTTGGACATAGAAGACCAGCACTATACCAACTCACCAACCAGGTCGACTAGATAGATAGATAGATAGATAGATAGATAGATAGATAGATAGATAGATAGCTAATGCAACATCACGTTGTTGGAGAGTTCGCTTTTATACGATCAGAAAATTCTAGATCAGGTAGATATCTTTGAACGCCATGTCACTGGTCCAAAGTTCGGTATTTTGATTTCCAAATAAGCTATTTACTGACTTACTGATGGACATTGTGTTTATAGCTGTAACGTGATGATTTCGTATTGGAGAGGATAATAATATTTATAGTCCGAGGTTTCCCATCTTGTTCGGTGTTTGTAGTTTTCTTACTATCTCCATATCATTTGTGAGACCGTTATCAAAACTTTGACCTTTGTAGCATGGAAGAAAATCGATGAATATACACGGATTGTAGATTGGGAGATTAATGGAAAGTCTTGAGTTGCACGTGTCAGAGATAATTCGCCACGTGGGGACATGTCTGTCATGGGTCAGTGCTTGCCGTGAAGTAAACAGGACTTGAATTTTCACGCATTCTTGACCCGAAGGTGAGCAAGCATGTTCTCGCTTCGACGAATTCAAAGAGGTTGGCCGATGCACAACACACTGTAAGTAGAGATGAGCTTAAACGATATTTTCAAGTATCTGTGACAACTGTGACTGTGACAATTAAATATCTGTGACTTTTATCGGTGATTTTGTCACACCGATATTTTATATCGATACGTAAGCACAATATGCATGAATTACACCATAGCCCTCTCTATGATTACACCGATATTTTGTCACACCGATAAAAATTAGCAGGAAATATTGAAGAGCAGTGAAATGTGAATACGATTTCTCTATGCACGCCACACATCAGTGATTTATATGGGAAAATTCAACAAATAAATAATGTACATGTACCATTAACAAATAAATACTTACTTTACTGAACAGTAACATGTCAAAAGTTAACCTCATGCACCAAGATGTTATATTCTAGATATTGAACTAGTTGATCATTTTAAAATGTAGTTGGGTATTGAGAAATTGAGGTTATATGATTATCCTAATCATTTTCAAAATTGATCCTTTTTATTGTATATAATATAATCGATAAATTATTTTAAATCGTGCATTAACATTATAATATTGAGTCATAGAATAAAAATTAATGAAACATAAGTATTCGGAAAAACATTGGAAATTAATTACAAAACAAAACAGTTGTTCAGACAGGATTTTACACAAGAATAAGTACTGGTAACCAATGGCGTTATTATTTAAATCGTGTAATCACATCACTTATAATAAGATGGAGAAACTACCGCCCGATTCCTGCTATTGTATCATGCGTACGCGCAAACCTACGACGTAGAGGAGAAAATATCAGTCACAGGGTCACAGAGTACTGAATACGGAGCAGATTTCGATAGCGATATTTTGTCACAGATATTTCGCGTCATTGGTCACAGGTTTATCGGCCATCTCTAACTGTAAGGCCCACGTGCTCCGTCCCAAACGGTGAAAATAGCATCGCAATAATTTTTCTCCAGTTACTACAGTTTCCTCTACCATTACAGTTACTTCACTGCAATATCATTGTCCTTGAGGGAGTTGCACTTTTTCCCTCGGTGGTCTGTTAAATGAACTACAATCATTAATACAAGACGCAATCAAGATATTTCCGAACTGTACTTGTATTTATTCTACCGTTGAACATACATACGGGCTATTTCATCTCAAATCGACCGAAATATTAGAGAAAATTGACCTTGCAATTTTTAAATACAATGAAACTTTTTCTGTCCGTAGACAACTATGATACAATGCTTTGTGCAAAGTTTGAGGCATCAGAACTTCATAGTGTTTAAATTAAAAATATTTTAATTTATCGTATTTTCATAAAATTGGCAACTTTAAACTGTTGTGGCTCTTTCGAAGCCCTTTCATCCAATGTTCAAAATCATGGTTTATTTTGATGCTGAGAAGTTAATGTTTATATTGACATGTAAACAGTTTTCTTACTTTTATGGAAATGGAGAAATTTAGATTTTTCTTCATTAAGACGCCTTTGCCCACAAAAATATATTTTTAAAATATATGGTTAGATTCCGCATTGAAAGTACAAATAAACACATATTTTTTACTGGTGCAACGTTAATAAGAAAGTATTGAAAATATCAAATAAAGAAAACAAATAGTACGCGCGTGAAGTAACCAGCTGACTGTGAGGCGGGAGCTAGCCGAGACAAGCAAGGCCAGGAGACATAAACACGTGATGTGTCGTCTAGTAGCGCATAGCTGGACTAGCTTTATCACAAGTTTTCATAAACACAGGAGTAAAATGACGCCCAACTCTCGCTTATCTTCATCTCTCGGCCAGTACGTCCTGTGTTGCGCCTTTCAAGTCTAGGCGTGTGAAAATAATTTATTTAATATCCTCGAAACTTATTGCCGAGCCACTAAGCAAACAATGCCGAATCCCTCTTAATAATGCAGGTTTTTTTTCTCAGTATTTGTTTACATTTTTACAAATGGCCAAGAAGCCTAAAAGCAAGTAAAATCAGATTATCTGTCTCTCTGTGTACAATAAAAAAATAAGGATTACTTCTTAACATAACCTACCAAATGTCAGCTTCAAAATGAGCTCTCGTTCAATGTTCTGCAGTAAATGGTTTCAGAGTTCTGAGCGCTGAAAGAGGCTTGTTTTTTCTAAAATACGCTAAATTTGTCGCTCAATAATACGAAAACCGTTTGACTTTCGATAGTATATTTTTGAAAATGCACTCCCCTCAGCACCTTGTATAAGTAGGAAAAAAATTAGAGTATAAAAATGCGAGTTTTTTTACTAATCGATTTCATATGGAATAGCCCATATGCGGTCACTGAAGATTATTGCTCCCATGCCTGTTGAGTCAGTCTATCAAACAGCGTCAGATTGTCTTTAATAACTGAGCTTCTACACGTGATTTTGTTCAAACATGTCAAGGACCTATTGCGATTTTTCCTGGAATCTTTCCATGTATGCCTTATGGCTAGTGTTCTTCTCTGTCTTTAAAGTAATGCATTTAGTATAAACTCATGACCTACAGTAGCGTGCAAATTAATCCGAACAACGTAATTACTTATGCAAAAACACTGAAACGGGATAAAAAAAAGGATCTAAGACATACCTCAGTTAATCTATGTGGCCTCTCTTGTTCCTAATAACAGCTCTGAGACGATTTGGCATGGATTCCACTAATTTCCCACAAATACTCTTCATTTCTTCATCGCGAAACCATACACCAATGAGGGCAGAAATCATCTTCTCCTTTGTAGAACAATCCATTTTTGCTTTCTTCTTTTGCAAATTGACCACAAGTTCTCAATGGGGTTGATGTCGGGTGAGATGCCTGGCCAGGGGAGTACCTGAATATTCTTCTTGTTGAAGAATTCTGTAGTTTTTCGGGACGCATGGTATGGTGCCAGGTCTTGTTGGAACGCACCTCTGCCATCCGGAAATTATTTTTGCAGCTGGGTTACGATTCTGGTTTCCAATAAGTGAATATATTTGTCAGAATTCATCATTCCCTTGATAGGTATTAATGCTCCAGGCCCTTCATGTGTAAAACAACCCCAAAACATTACTTTAGGGGGTATTTGGGTGCTTGTTGGAGATGAGCTGCTGTTACTTTTTCGGATCCTTTCTGTACGTAAGAAACACGGTGGCCGCGGACCTCGAAATGAGACTCATCGGAAAAAATTGGAATGTACACTCTTCCAGTCATTCACTGTCCAGTGTTGATGTAATTTTGCCCACATTAAACGTTTTTGCACATAAAAGGGTTAGAAGTTGCTTCTTAATAGGCTTACGAGCCCTTCGTCCAGCTTCCAAAAACCTACGCCGCACTGTTGTGACGTGAATATTCGCCCCAGTGGTAGCCATTAACTCGCGGGTTAAGTCGACAGCAGTTAGTCTAGGATTTAATTTACTTTTCCTGACAATTAAACGATCATCTGCAGGTGAAGTCTTCCTTTTCCGGCCAAGTTTCCTTTTTCTGGGATGTGATGGATCCAGTCTCCCTGTATCGTTTTATGATCGAATTAACAGTAGCCAAACCGATGTGACATTCTGCAGCAATTTGCCTCTGTGTCATAGAAGAATGCTCTGCTAATGTTATAATTTTAGACCGTTTTCGTGGAGTTGTATCCATTTGTGAAGACGACAGAGTGTACACAGGATTGCAGTATTAAGTCTTCAACACAACTGAAATGTCTTATACGTACAAAACGACAGGCAAAATGTCACATATTATAAAAAAATAATGACAGACCTTCAACAATGGAATTACACGTACTACAGATGTCAATTAAAGCGGTATGAGCAGCTGTGAGGCCAACAATTACAGAAAATGTAAAAATATGTCGTTTCGGATTGATTTGCACGCTACTGTATTCTTGGTTCTAGATAACTTCTCCGTTTCTTATATTCTGTGTGTTGCCTACATTCAAGGCAATCCGGAAACTTATTGATTGCTCCATGTATCATGCAGAATATGGTAGGACAAATGTTTTGCGAATTACCTGGACCGACTCCAGAAAGAAATTCTCAGTGACTTCAACAGCAACTCATCTGATAAAGATCTATAAGAAGTCAGGCATTATTATATAATTAGTGGTTCTTAATAAAAAGAACACGCGGTATGAAAATATTAGAAAAATTAATTTACGGTAAATCGCATGAAATATGAGAATATAATGTGCGCAAGACTCCCTTCAGAATAATTTTTCGCAATCTTATAATACAGGGTGTTAAAAATAACGTTTACAACGTTTCAGGGATGATAGATTATGTAAAAACAAACATCTGTTTTAAGTGACAAAACTTTAGCAGATGCGCCGTTTTGCTGCTAGATGGCCTGAAGGATAGATGACTTGACTTCCGTCACAACACACACTGGTTAATTCTGTTTGTGCACGATCATCTTGTAGGGCCTTATCTGTTGCCTAACAGTCTCCGTGGTGGTAATTGTTTTGGTTTTCTAAGCGACGTCCTACCAGAACTTTTAGAAAATATCCCATTGAACATCAGAGAACGAATATGGTTTCAGCATGTCGGTACCCTTCACACTTTGATCGTCGTGTCAGGAATCACCTAAATGCTACATTCCCCGGTCGTTGGATTGGCAGGGGTGGGCCGGTACCGTGACCACCTCGATCACCGGACCTAACCTCACTGGATTTCTTTTTGTGGTGAGACGTGAAACGTTTTGTGTATTAGACACCGATCGATACGGCAGAAGGCTTAGTTGCTCGCGTTGTTGAAGCTACACATGTTATTAGAGACAATGTTGACCCTTTTGAGCGTTGCAGACACTCCATAGTACGAAGGTACCAGTTATGGAATGCCTTCAATGGACGGGAGTTTGAACATCACCTCTAAAACGACAATTGGTCTTGTTCTTTATGGATTATACTAACACTTACGTATCGTACACAATAAACGGTGCATCTGCCAAAGTTTTGTCACTTATAAAAGATATTTGTTTTTACCTCCTCTAGTATCCCTGAAACGTTGCAAACGTTATTTCTTAACACTCTGTAGACATTCACACATATGGTAGGAGTTTCATGATGAAAGTTGAACACGGCGTTGAGCGTCCATCTAAGATAAGAACTGTTCTTGAGCTATACACAATTAATAATTAACTAGTGTAGACCAAGAACGAATAACAAACAGTTAAACCATTAGAAAAAAAAACAGAACAGAAATATTTACATATTATCTTGAAGTCCCTATGTGTCGCACGAGAATATTCCTTAAATATTATTATATTTTTTACATCTGTATATGAGAAATGCCAAGTTTGAATTAATAATAATAATAATAATAATAATAATAATAATAATAATAATAATAATAATAATAGTAATAGGAAAAGTAACAAATATAAATGACACTCGGGAGGAAATTAAACGCAGAATAAATATGGGAAATGCGTGTTATTATTCGGTTGAGAAGCTCTTATCATCCAGTCTGCTGTCCAAAAATCTGAAAGTTAGAATTTATAAAACAGTTATATTACCGGTTGTTCTGTATGGTTGTGAAACTTGGACTCTCACTCTGAGAGAGGAACATAGGTTAAGGGTGTTTGAGAATAAGGTGCTTAGGAAAATATTTGGGGCTAAGCGGGATGAAGTTACAGGAGAATGGAGAAAGTTACACAACACAGAACTGCACGCATTGTTATTCTTCACCTGACATAATTAGGAACTTAAAATCCAGACGTTTGAGATGGGCAGGGCATGTAGCACGTATGGGCGAATCCAGAAATGCATATAGAGTGTTAGTTGGGAGACCGGAGGGAAAAAGACCTTTAGGGAGGCCGAGACGTAGATGGGAGGATAATATTAAAATGGATTTGAGGGAGGTGGGGTATGATGATAGAGACTGGCTTAATCTTGCACAGGATAGGGACCGATGGCGGGCTTATGTGAGGGCGGCAATGAACCTTCGGGTTCCTTAAAAGCCATTTGTAAGTAAGTAAGTAATAGGGAAATGCGCACAAGTGTGCAGAATAGTTAGTCTATACTGAGTTCAGTCACGGTTTTGGCATTCTTCTTGCAGTTCAGAACGTGGTATTTGCCACATTTTTCACCACACAGTTTGCATATGCAGTTTTCAGACACTTCATGGAACCTATCTATGGCGCACACTTTATGGTGGAATCCGTGTACCGCCAGACTGGTAACAACGTTCCTCATTTGCTGATTTGCTCCTTCCCAGCTTCTGTCGGTCATGGCACTGGTGGTGTAAAATTCCTCTTCTACTTCCTTCCTCTTCTGCAGGATCTCGATTAGTAGATTCTCGTAGGCCTCCGTAGTTGGCAGCAGCAGGGAGTGTCGTAGATCTTCGATCAGGTAGGGTTCTCTGGTGAGTCTGGACGGTGTGTACTTCGACACACCGAGCTCCTTCTTTAAGTAGGTTGCCTTGACGTTCTCCCAGATTTTGAGGTCTCTCTTTTTCAGGCGCTCCCATATTATATGTATTCCATACGTCAATATGGGTACTATTTTTGCCTTAAATATTTTCATCGCCGTGTCAAGGGTGAGAGACTGTATGTGATTTACGTCATTCATTGCTCTAATTGCCGAGATCGCCTTTTGTTTGACATGCATGTTGAACGTTGTTCCAGAAGTTTGGAAAGTCACCCCAAGGTACTTGTACGAGTTAACGACTTGTAACCTCCCGTCTCCAATCTGCATCATGTCTTTCTCTAATACTCGGCCACCTTTCCTGAATATCATCTGCGCGCTTTTTTCTTTGTTGACGAGGAGTCCATTTGTCTCGGCCCACTTTTGCAGATTATGTAGGCATTCCTGTACGTCTTCTGGCTTGCCGGAGGCTAATACCATATCATCTGCATATACAGGGTGCGTCAGAAAGAACGGATGGATTTCACATGGCAAGAAAATTGTAAAGATTCATCAAATCAAAAATTTATTGTTATCAACATATTCACCAATACATGCAGTTTATTTATGGAAAACAACATTATCCATATGATGTCCTTGGCTTTCAATACAGGCATCGAGGCGTTTTCTGATGTTCGCCATCACTTTCACAGTCATAGCTGGTGCAATTGCCACGATTTCTTCACGAATCGCTGTCTTCAGTTCGTCCAGTGTATGTGATCGATGTTTACAAACTTACGCCTTCAAATGGTCCCTAAGAAAGAAGTCGCAGGGCGCGAGATCTTACCGTAGCCTCGGACAATCTCAGTGCAATAGAATTTCGTCCAGGTGATTTCTTCTTTAATGTTGAAC
Organism: Periplaneta americana; assembly: GCA_025594305.2. Lineage (NCBI taxonomy): Eukaryota > Metazoa > Arthropoda > Insecta > Blattodea > Blattidae > Periplaneta > Periplaneta americana. Next base: position 23,898,836 of record JAJSOF020000025.1, on the reverse strand, counting down.
CTGTGATACGAAATGAAGCCACCCACCGCAAAATTGTATTCCGAGTTGGAATCCTAGCGTGACATCCGATGTCGAAATGAGTCCTGAGTGGCGATCACAGACTCTTCATTTTTCAAAATGTCTCTACGATGAAAGCACGTTGTACACCAGACCAACACCATATTCTCAACTGAAACTGCATTCTATGGCTGACCCAACAGTCGTGGTCCCCCTCACTGTATCTCTCTCCTCGTTGCGTATCGATAGTTTGAAATCCATCCGTTCTTTCTGACGCACCCTTTATATAAATTCTGGTGGAGTTGTGGCTTATGGTGTTTCTTATTACATCCGCGGTTGCAAGGTTGAAGAGCAGGGGGCTAAGAGGGTCTCCTTGGAGGATGCCGTTCGTCTGTGTGATAGGGGCTGATATTTCTATATTCTTATCTATTGTGATTCTGTTGTATTCTAGTATGTTTGTGATTATGCTCGTGAGGTAGTTGTTTGGCCCTATCATTTCTGCCATTTTGTCTTTTACAATCTTCCGATCTATTAGATCGAAGGCCTTGCTGTAGTCGATGAAGATTGCATATAGTTTTCCCTTGGGGTGTCTTAGTTCATTCTGGATGTCAGCATTGAGGTTCGCAACAGCTTGTAGTGTCGATCTGCCTTTCCGGAAACCGAACTGAATTAATCTCCTGCAGTTACGCATGTATTGTTCATGCGTCCGTTTCTTATCCACGTCAAAGCACAAGTGAATAACATTATTTCTTAAAATAGGAATGGATTCGTACACATTGTCATCTTATCGCACATGACTTAAACATTTCCATGGAAACATCAGTGTAATTTCATTTCCACAAAATCCTTTCATTTCTCGTTGTCTCGTCCAACTCTCGCATTACGCGATCTGCATCTCTACAGCAAGCAGTAACCTTTACAGGGTTGTCAGAGTGCATCAAGTTTTAAAACTTCTTTGCAGAACGAAAAGTTACATTTGTTGGGATCAAATTTCTGCACATTTAAAGGACAAAACTAAAATTCTATAAATCATTTATCAACAGTAATCTCACTAGAGGTTTTGATTTATCTAGAGAAAATCAAAACTCGAGTGGAATTTAATTGACTATTACACGATTAGAAGAAAGTATATAAAGATTAGAGGTAACGAAGTACTCCAATACAATAAAATATTAATTGACTTACGAAAATACAAAACTGTCTTCAAATTTGTACCATCTCAACATTATAAATATTACGCTAACAGATGGCAGTAATGTGTTATGATTAGCTGTTTTCTTGTTATCAGTTGTGCCAACTATGGAATCTTCATTGAACTCTGTGGAAGGTTACTGGTCAAGAAGGCTTTGTTGATTCAGTTTCATTTTTATTAAAACAGTTGCATTCTACTTCAATTATCCCGATCCCAGTAATCAACGTCACTTGTCAGATGATTTTCAATAAATCTCAGTATTAAACAATCTCTGATACGTGACTATCCATAATATCATATAGCAGAAGTTATAACGAACATAACATTAATAATATAAACGAGTGTCAGAAAAGTTTTAATTAGGGATGATGAAATAAACAAGAAACGTTTTAATTAACGATGATGAAATAAAAAATGAACATGAATAATTTTAAAAGAAACAGTTATTGAAAGTACAATTTTCAAATTTGAATGTTTTAATGGTTGGTGGTTCAGTTGATGTTATATTGGACGTGTGCGTAAAAGAAGTGAACTCGTTGATGTACATGGTGTATCCCTCAACTTATTCAGGATTTCGGAATGGTGCTCTTCGTTTATTTGTAAATAGGGTATCAGGGAAGATGCATAGCTATGACCAGTGATCTTTATTAATTCTTGTTCTTGAATGCCAATCCGAGTCATATTTGAAAGTGCTGTGCATCGACTGGAGTGGTTTGTAATTTTCTGTTTTTGACGTCCAGACCAGTGCAGTTTGAAATGTTGGCAAACAAAGAAACAAATGCTAGGGTAGTGATAAAAATAAACAAATGCTAGGGACGCGATAAAATTAAACAAATGCTAGGGACGCGATAAAATTGTGCGATAAGCAGCCATGATTGGTTGAAAGACGTCCTTTCGTGCCGTTTTATTGGTCAAAAGTAGTGTGACGTAGTAAAAGTGTAATAGTCATCATAATACACTGCTCTCTTAATTTGATAAGCATATCGGGAATTAATGCAATAGTTTTAATAAAATACGCTTTCAAATGTTTCATATGAAATATTTTTTTTCTCGAAAAGTAAGTAAAAACGAGCAAAACTATATTAAACTTTTTTGTTTGAAATATCTCAAAGAATAACCTCTTGATATTAATGATATTACTTACGGTTCAGCCTGTATAAAACATCATTGACAGAATCCAGAGTAATTTCAATGATCCTTGGATTTTTTAGAGTAACCTGAAGCTTTAAATTGCAGGTTTACCAAAACTTTAAATTTTGAGTTGTTTCCCTTTTGCACTGACGCGTCGATAAGAAACATTAATGATAGATATATAAACAATACGTATTTTAAAACTAGAAAAAGGTCCTATTAAATGGAATTAAAAACAGAAATCTGAATGAAATTGAGTATATGGCCATCTTAAATTTAATGTATGGACTTCTGGGACACGCGGTATACTAAAGAAAAGCAGCTAGAACTGAATTAGTCAAGATTCAGTTAATTTGTCAAAATAATTAAGTAGCATATTTTTAACCTTAAAATTATTTAAAGATTTTTGTAGACGATGTTTGTCACAAGACAAAAAGTCTCTACCGTTGATGCAACTTGAGTGTAGTTATTGTTGTCTAGCTTTTGCCATAATATTCGTTTTATCTGAGATTCGCAGGTTCAAACCCGGCAGAAGGCGATGGGTTTTAAATGCGAGAAAATCATTAGAATGGCTTCAGGGCTCCAACAAAATTCGTTGGACATTTCTCATTTATATTAAATTTCGATGTTGAATAACTTCTCTAGTTCAAAACCTCAAGATACTGTTATTACAGTGAAATACTTTGAATTAAAATTAGACTGAATGTTGCTGATAACAGGAAACGAGTCATTAAACCGTCTGCATAACTTCCAGCACTCGTAAACAACAGCGAGTTGACAGACGGCTGATAACGGACGGCGGGTTTTTCTGTTTACCGTCTCAAGTGGCGTCATTATGGCAAAATCGTGATCATTTTTGTCAGCCGATTTAGAAGCAGAAATTCGTGTCTCTCTGACTTTGTTATTAATATTATTATAACTGTGTGTTTGAAGTGAAAGCTGTCAATACTTAGCCTATTATTACTTTAAAAGATATGATCCAGATAGATTATCCAAACATAAAGTTGAAATCCAAGAATGCGTCGCCAAAGCTTTGAATGCATTCAACTAGCTTCAAGAACTTATTTATTAGCGTAATGCATAAGTTCATAGGTAGCGTTTTTGTTCATCATAACTAGGGAGTGGATTTTTATGTGCTAAAAAATTTAAATATATTTATTTTTATGTGCTAAAAAGTATGAAAATATTTTCTGAAAATATTTTTTTTAAATATGAAAAAAATACCTTACTTAGCTTGAAAAAAAAATACCAGGTACTCACCAACCACACTTGAGTGCTAGTAGTTGGCCGAGAATTGCAGTGAACAGCAAAGGTCATCTCCAAATTCTCTATCACAAGTGCATGCCGATTATCTCTGAACAACGACTTGTACTGTGAAAACGATCCTTCCACATCACAGGGCGTCATACGTGCACATTTAAAGAGAGGAATGTCACAAACACCGTCAATTTCACTTACAGGCACACCCTCCAATACTTGAGCAACTTTACACATTTTTTTATATCCACTGTTTTTCCCAAACACATTCTGGAATTTGTCCCTTAGTACTTGTGCTTCCGAACCTGGTAGCGAGTCTAGTTTAATTTCCACGGCAAGCACGTCCTTGTTTCAGACAACAGATTTTTTGGATGTTTCGAGTTTTTTTATGGTGTCACACAAAAAGGTTAGATTTGCTAATAGGAAAGCCAAATCGTTTTTTAAACAACCATCTTTCAGTATATCTTGAAGGATATCGATTGACGAAGCCCGATAACAGGGAATCACAAGATATATTGCCTGACTTGATAGACATGAGCGAGAGGCGAGAGATTTGTTTAAATTAAATAATGTTCATACCCGAGCTCTTATCTGTTGTGTTTCACAAACAAAGCGTGGAATGAAATCATCTTCAGCAACAATAAACATTCCTAATTATGTGTTGCAAGATCTCTCCTTCTTGTCCGTGTTAATTTATTCTCTAATAATAACACTGATATGCTGCCTGGCAGTTCTCAGAACTTGAGGCGATACTATTACAAAAATGGATCACGGATACACCACACAGCGCTTAGAAACACGAAGCAACCAAGAATTCTTAAAAAGATAACGTACTTCTGAATGATATAATTGATTTAGTTTTAAAATATTTAAAAGTTCTTGTAAAAAAAAATTATTTAAGTAAATAATCTCCAAGATTTATGTATTTATAATACATTTCCTGAAAATATGTATTTACATAATTTTTTTGTGAAAATATGTGTTTTTATGTGAAATAAAATGCTGGTTTTAAACTTGAAACTTCATGTTCGGAATGTTTAACTTTGTTAATTGTGTTTTATCACACGCAAAAATAATATTTAATTACATAAGAATCCGCTCCTTAATCATAACACTGCGTTGCTAGGACATTGTTTATCGCTTGTCATTTATCATTTTGTTATTTGGAGTGTTGGGCTTGTAAATACGCCTTTGCAGATTTGAAGAAAGTTTGTGCTATTTGTTGGCTAAAGTAGAGTCTGAAGTGAAAAAAAAAAAAAAACAACACTTCTGGTGAGTTTAACCCGGGAGAGATCATTACATGCAGTATCTTTCGAATAATCCATACCCGGAATTTTGCCGTGGCTAGCACAATATTGGATTTTTACTTTTATAACTTTTTAAAGGGATAAAATATCGGGCTGAAGTAAGAACACGTCTTTCTTAAGACCTGCGGTTTTTTTATTGTTGTGTCACAGTACAAAATTTCTTGGAAAAGAATGTCCATACCTGCTTTAATATTTCCCGATACTAATATATTCAACAGGCTTTTGTATTGCAAAGTAGGTCTACATGTTTTTATTTCATTTCGGAAAGGGATAAGTTGCCTGTCGAAACACTTACATTTAAAGAAAGGTTTAGGAACTTTCAAAAGTAGATAATATGCCCGGACAGGATTATAAATTCATTGACTTTACGAAGATATGACAGTAATTATTTCATCATAACTGAGCTACTGGTTTGACAAATATTTTCTCTATACAGTAATGTGTATTGTTCGAAGAAAATTCTTCTACACTTATAAAGTCAGCTAGAGAAAAGGACAAACTTGCAGTCCCTTCCATTTAGTGTGATTGTCATTTGAATTTAATACGTAGCAAAATGTTCATGTCCACACCTGTGGAGTAACGGTTAGCACGTCTAGCCGCGAAACCAGGTGGCCCGGGTTCGATTCCCGGTCGGGGCAAGTTACCTGGTTGAGGTTTTTTCCGGGGTTTTCCCTCAACCCAATATGAGCAAATGCTGGGTAACTTTCGGTGTTGGACCCCGGACTCATTTCACCGGCATTATCACCTTCATCTCATTCAGACGCTAAATAACCTAGATGTTGAAAAAGCGTCGTAAAATAACCTAAAAAAAAGTTCATATAGCGAACAGCGCCAAGTTGACAGAGGAGCAAAGGCAGCGGAGGCGGCTCGAAACATTTGTGCATATTATAAAATTGAACATGTATAAAAACATCATTAAATTATAGTAGGCCTATGTGAGTGCTAGGGTGGTTCTAAGTCATTTTGACATGCAGTAAATAACATTTATAATATATATTTTGATGTACCGAAGTACATATGATATTTCCATGCAGATATTCTGCGTCATCATATGATGAAAGAGTGATGGAACGGAGAAAAATTCTCTCCGGCGCCGGGATTTGAACCCGGGTTTTCAGCTCTACGTGCTGATGCTTTATCCACTAAGCCACGCCGGATACAACCCCGACGCCGGTTAGAATCGTCTCAGATTAAGCTCCATCTCTTGGGTTCCCTCTAGTGGCCGCCCTCTGCACTACGTCATAGATGTCTATGAACGCAGGACCGAAGTCCATACATGTGTTGAGGTGCACTCGAATGAGTGACTGGTTGGCCGGGATCCGACGGTATAGGCGCCGTCTTAAATCACAAAGTGATTTATTACGATGTACATATCATATATTCTGCGTCATTTTGATGATGGAACGGCGTGGCTTAGTGGATAAAGCATCAGCACGTAGAGCTGAAAACCCGGGTATTTTTTCCATATGAGATATTCTGCGTCATCATATGATGAAAGAGTGATGGAACGGCGTGGCTTAGTGGATAAAGCATCCGGCGTGGCTTAGTGGATAAAGCATCAGCACGTAGAGCTGAAAACCCGGGTTCAAATCCCGGCGCCGGAGAGAATTTTTCTCCGTTCCATCACCCTTTCAACATTTATAATGATAACCACACTTTGAGCCTTTAAATATTATATAACTAATTTAAGTCATGTTGTATGCACATATTTGAAATTTAAAATATTTCATAGTATCACTAGCAGGTATTTACTGTTATTTTTAAACCTCTAAATATAAGGACAGAAGTGAAACATTTATTTTAAACGAGTGTTCTTCACATTTTGATAGAACCAGCATAATAGCCAGTTCCCAGTTCCTAGAGTCAGAAAGAAGGATTATTGAAGTGTGTTTTATTGCTTTTCAGCAACTAATTTACATGTACTTTACATAGTTGAACGATATTGGAGTATTACAGTATTGCCATAAGGGAAATTTAGTTGAAATTCGTTGCTGCAATTGCTTGCAATTAACATGCGATAAGACTATCGGTTGGAAGGTGTCTTGAACTCTGGTTTGTTGTCTGAACTTTGCCTATGAATCAGTTTTCCATCTAGAACACGGGAAATTGAAAACAGTAAACTGTCGGGGTTATTAGATTCGGCGGTGCTCCCTGCCAGGCAGTTTGTTTAAATCGGAGGAGTTCCTAGCACGAACATTCATTGCAAGCATGGCGGCAAGATTTTAAATTAAAAAAGTAATATCTGCGCGCGAATAAGGAACGAAGTTTATGGGGTTGTTTTATTTCCTGCATTTAGAGTCCATTTCTTAGGGAGATCACCTCGAGCAACTTTATTTGTTGCAGAAGGTCCTCACGAAACATAAACTTCTTACTAGGACGAGAAAATTTTGTGAGATTTATAGTGGAAGAGGTTTCCCCTGAAGGGTTGTGTTTTCGATGTAGGATGTCGACGAAAATTTGAACACATCAGAGATAAACTGAAAATAATCATTTTCGCAGCAATATTAGGTCTAATGTATTTTGTGCGGTCAATAAATGATGTATAGGGACCGGATTTTTGTGTAATATCAAGGTGTGAAATATGTACATATTTATGTAAGAAAAACAAGCTGAATATGTACCAAAATATGTAAAATCATGAAAATATTTAATATCAATATCTGCGCTGGTTTGTATTGTTAAGCCTAGATGTTTGAAGTCTGGCACAATTTTTAATTTTCTGTTCTTCATGACGATTTCTACTGTTTCTGGTGCTCTTCCGCCGTTTCTGAGTATCATCGTTTCTGTCTTGTTCAATTTATATCAAATTTGTTTTTGTTGCACCATTTTATCATGATGTTTATTGTTTCTTCTAACTTCGTAAGGTCTTTAATCCCTACTACTACGTCGTCCGCTTATGCGTACGACATTATTCCCTCCTTGATTTTTACAATATAGAGTAGTTGTACGAGAAAGGTTGTTCACTCATATTTACAGTGGGCGGTAAGGGGTGAGTGCCTCTTTTACTTACTGGAACTAAGATGTTATGTTTCGTCGCGAAATATATCCTTTCTCGGGTAGGTAAAAAGGCTTTTTAAATCTGTGTATTTCAAATTGTAAACTTCCCCAGTAGAAGTTTTCTTTTTCCTTTTAAAGAAGTAAAAATGATTAAAATCCCTAAATATGTAGATTTATGTAATACCAGTCCATAATATGTAATGTGGGGTAAATATGTAAAAATATGTAATATCAAATTTTAATACATTAATGGTAATTACAAGATTCGCAAAGATTTGTTACTCATATACGATTAGGTTGAAAGGAATAGAATATGTAATTGCATAAAAATCTGGTTCCTAATGATGTATTGCCATTAGGAAGTGTGAAAATCAGTGTCTCATAAAGTTTATTAAATATATCATAGGTTTGTTCCAAAATTTAGACCTATAACTGTTTCGATTTAAATAACTTGTATGTTTATGTTTCTTCAAGGTGTCTCAGGAGGAATGTAAAATATTTCAGGATAATGTAGTTTGGGTTAATCTACATCAGTTTAACCCGATATGCCTATATCCGAAATGGAACGGTTGGGAAGTTATTGATGGGCGAACTTTTAATTGGTGAGAGGCATTATAGACGTACAGTATTTCTACGTTTTAGAACATTGTGATAATTGTAGGATATTATTCATATTGCAAATGGGCAAACACCCACTGGCAGTGGTAACTGAATTACACGCAATAATTACATTTAATAATAATAATAATAATAATAATAATAATAATAATAATAATAACAATAATTTATTCATTTATTTTATTTATTTAATCCACAAACGATTAGGGAAAACGCGGAAATTCTAGTTGAAGCAAGTAAAGCGAAAGGGTTGGAAGTAAATCCCGAAAAGACTAAGTACATGGTTATGTCTCGTGACCAGAATATTGTACGAAATGGAACTATAAAAATTGGAGATTTATCTTTCGAAGAGGTGGAAAAATTCAAATATCTTGGAGCAACAGTAACAAATATAGATGACACTCGGAAGGAAATTAAACGCAGAATAAATATGGGAAATACCTGTTATTATTCGGTTGAGAAGCTTTTATCATCTAGTCTTCTGTCAAAAAATCTGAAAGAATTTATAAACCAGTTATATTACCGGTTGTTCTGTATGGTTGTGAAACTTGGACTCTCACTTTGAGAGAGGAACAGAGATTAAGAGTGTTTGAGAATAAGGTTCTTAGGAAAATATTTGGGGCTAAGAAGGATGAAGTTACAGGAGAATGGAGAAAGTTACACAACGCAGAGCTGCACGCATTGTATTCTTCACCTGACATAATTAGGAACATAAAATCCAGACGTTTGAGATGGGCAGGACATGTAGCACGTATGGGGGAACCCAGAAATGCATATAGAGTGTTAGTTGGGAGGCCGGAGGGAAAAAGACATTTAGGGAGGCCGAGACGAAGATGGGAGGATAATATTAAATGGATTTGAGGGAGGTGGGATATGACGGTAGAGACTGGATTAATCTTGCTCAGGATAGGGACCAATGGCGGGCTTATGTGAGCGTGGCAATGAACTTCAGGGTTCCTTAAAAGCCAGTAAGTAAGTAAGTAAGTAAGTAAGTAAGTAAGTAAGTAAGTAAGTAAGTAAGTAAGTAAGTAAGTAAGTAAGTATTTACTAATATTTAATGTGTTGTACAACAGCCAGGGGTCAGTAACAGTTCAGCACATGATAATTTCATAACAAGAACATTAATAATAATGATAGAAATTACAATAAAATTGCACAGAAGTAATTATTAAAATAATGACAATTAAAAATAATTGTAATTGAAAATTAAAAAATGGAATCATATAAATGAATATAATACAAATGACGTAAAAGATAACGAGAATAATAATAATAATAATAATAATAATAATAATAATAATAATAATAATAATAATAATAATGCGAAACATACAGCAGGGTCCGTATAGGCCAGTTTCTGTCGGATGCGTTTCCAATTCACTGCGGGCTAAAGCAGGGAGATGCACTATCACCTTTACTTTTTACCTTTACTCTACAGTATGCCATTAGGAAAGTTCAGGATAACAGAGAGGGTTTGGATTATTGAACGAGTTACATCAGCTGCTTGTCTATGAGGATGACGTGAATATGTTAGAAGAAAATCCATAAATGTTTAGGGAAAATACAGGAATTTTACTTGAGGCAAGTAAAGAGATAGATCTGGAAGTAAATCACGAAAAGACAAAGTATATGATTATGTCTCGTGACCGGAACATAGTACAAAATGGAAATACGAAAATTGGAAATTTATCCTTTATCTTGACGCAATAGTAACAAATATAAATGACACTCGGGAGAAAATTAAACGCAGAATAAATATGAGAAGTCAACCTGGTTGGCGAGTTGGTATAGCGCTGGCCTTCTGTGCCCAAGTTTGCGGGTTCGATCCTGGGCCAGGTCGATGGCATTTAAGTGTGCTTAAATGCGACAGGCTCATGTCAGTAGATTTACTGGCATGTAAAAGAACTCCTGCGGGACAAAATTCCGGCACATCCGGCGACGCTGATATAACCTCTGCAGTTGCGAGCGTCGTTAAATAAAACATAACATTTTAAATATGAGAAATGCGTGTTATTATTCGGTTGAGAAGCTCTTGCCATCCAGTCTGCTCTCAAAAAAAGCTGAAAGTTAAAATTTATAAAGCAGTCTTATTACCGGCAGTTCTGTATGGTTGTGAAACTTGGACCCTCACTTTGAGAGGGGAAAAGAGGTTAAGAGTGTTTGAGAATAAGGTACTTAGAAAAATATTTGGGGCTAAGAGGGATGAAGTTACAGAAGTGTGAAAAAAGTTACACAACGTAGAACTGCACGCATTGTATTCTTCATCTAACATAATTAGGAACATTAAATCCAGACGTTTGAGATGGGGAGGGTGTAGCAAGTACAGGCGAATCCAGAAATGCATATAGAGTGTTAGTTGGGAGGCTAGAGGGAAAAAGACCTTTGGGGAGGCCAAGACGTAGATTTGAGGATAATATTGAAATATATTTGAGGGAGGTGGGATTCGATGGTAGGGACTGGGTTAATCTTGTACAGAATAGGGGCCGATGGCAGGCTTATGTGAGGGCGGCAATGAACCTCCGGGCGCTCTAAAAGCCATTTGAAGTAAAAAAATAATAATAATAACGACAGTAATGAAGTTATATTGCTTTTATCCCTTGTGTGATGGATACCGTAATTAGCTGGCTGGCCTTAGATACGCATCTGAAGTGAAGCACGGGAGGAGCAATGGAACGGATGTAGCGGTCGTTATTTTAACGGTCATTAGCCGCACAGGATGCATCAAGAGGGCAATAAACAAAATGCAGTATTTGTCTTGTCCAGCTGCAGCAGCTTCAGGATAAGCCCCACCGACTCTTGGGGAACGTCCGTGCGGTGCAGATGGTGCTATAAAAGGACGTCCGGGTTTGCAGTCCAGCGACCACGGTCCCCTGCACCAGGGCTATAGAAGGACCCCTGCCCCTGCACACCCTCGGAAACAGTGCGGTTTGAATTAGAAATACATTCAGTTGTAGGATTATATTGTTGTATAGAAAGATACTGCCACTACACGAAGTTTTGTAACAGCGATTTGTAGTACACAGAAAATATAATGAGGTTCAATTAATTAAAGTATATTAAGGAAATCAACATTTCTTGTCAGGATATTATTTGATCCTAGTAAATTAACATATTCAATCGTAATCATTCCATTTTCGTAACCAAAAAACTAAATCTTTCTATTTTTAATATACAGGGTGATTCACGAGGATTTACCGACACTTACGGAGCTTATTTCCGAAGACATTCTGAGCAAAAAATGTCATATAAACATGTGTCCTAATCTCAATATTTTCAGAGTTACACTAATTTGAAATTGTTAGTAAAATACCTTTTTTCTTCAGTTTCAAGGGTAAAAGAATATTACAAATAGAGAATGAACTATTCAAAAGTGTCATTTCTTTAATTGGACAGTGTTCTGAAGCTAAGAATGTGTTGTTAATTGCTTTGTACAGATTTTGGTTTTCAATTTTTTACTGAAAATTACATCATTCTTACGCACTTATCACAAAAATTGTTACAGATCATATGACTTTAGTAACTTGATTCTTCACAGTTTAATTATGCATCCTAATATACAGTCTTTAAGAATTTACAATATTCACTCACTCACTCACTCACTCACTCACTCACTCACTCACTCACTCACTCACTCACTCACTCACTCATTCATTCATTCATTCATTCATTCATTCATTCATTCATTCATTCATTCATTCATTCATTCATTTATTGTATTCCATAGATCTTGCATGAGCAATGAAGCTTTAAGATGTGGAACAAGTCAAAATTTTACAATATTACAATTACAATTTTTACAAATTTTTACAATATTTTACAAGTTCCACAGTTTTACAATTTTGTAATTTTCTACAATTGTTTTACAATTTTGTGCAATATTTTACAATATTTTGGCGAGATGTAGTGAGATGAGGTGAGGTCCGAGGATTCGCCAAAATATTACCCGGCATTTGCATGTGTATGTATGAATTTATTCATACTGCATTGGGTGAGCCTATATACCCGGTGGCAGTGGTAATTACTGTAATTACACTCAATAATGACAATAATAAACTTATTAATTAAAATACAATTAATAATAATACTAATAATTAATACTAACAATAATTAATAATAATAATAATAATAATAATAATAATAATAATAATAATAATAATAATAATAATAATAGGAATATCCTAAATTAAATGAAGCACGATCACTTAAAATAACATTTAAAATAAATCTAATTTGTATATTAAACCTATGTTCGAACTAAAACCCACGAGTATGATATGTTCATATCTGCACAAGTACCTTTCAACACTACACTCATTTCGCTGTCAACTCACTCACTGCACTGGAACTACGACACATTTCACTGATTCTATCCTGATTTCACTAACACTTCAAAAACATTTCACTGTTCAAATACTTTGCACTGCCACTATAAACTATAAAGCTTCACTGACAGGAACACGTTTCACTGACACAACACACTTCACTGACACAACATAATTCTTCACTGATACAACACTTCAATAACAAAATATCATTTACACCCTTTAAATACTGTGTATAATTGCCGTCTATTAGTAAAGTCCTTAAGCCTTTTGGTTGGGAAAAACCTCGGAAAAAACCCAACCTGGTAATCAGATCACAAGGGTGAGATGAAGTGATGCCGAGGACTCGCCATAGACCAAAGAGTGGCGTGATTTGTAACAACTGTAGTGATAATTGCGTAAGAAAAATGTAATTTTGTAGTTAAAAATCGAAAAGAAATTCTGTACGAAGGAACTATAGATTTGGATTGTGTACGAATGAGTGAAAGATGCCTTGGCTTGCACTACTACTGTATTAATGTGAGTTACGAGAAAAACAAATTGACTAGAGCATTAATGCGAGAGCTGTGATACGGCGTTGCGGTGCTATGAGGACCTGAGTAGCGCGCAAGAAGCGGCATAAGTAGCAACGATTTTTAAGTAAATACATTTCGTAAACGAGGAAAAATCGAAACGAACGACTATCCCCACGTTTCTTAACGAAACGAAAATTATCTTAAATATGCATTTTCGTTAAACTAAAGCACCACGACCTGCCTTTTTTTTATAACAAATACATGTCGACGTTGAACACCTTCATTGGTAGTAATGATGCAGGGCAACCAAAGTTTTCTCCAGTTACAGATTATCACAGAAATTAAAAGAATTATTCTAGAAAAACAATAGCAGTGGCGTATACTGGTTTAAGAGTCTGGGCTACCACTGACCCTATTATTACACAAAATATATTTTAAAACCCTATAATAAAATTCCTTACCTATTTATATGTGAATTCCAGACGTCTTGATTGGGACGAAAATACTTTGATGACTTCGTCATTGAGATTACAGTTGGGCCGCTTGCGAAGTTTCTGTAGAAATGACTTTTCAATTGACATCAGTGCCAAGCCAGATAAACGTTCTTGTGTATGAGTTGATCTACAGTAGGATTTTATTCTCTTCAACGCAGAAAATGTTCTTTCTACCGATGCTGACGTAGCTGGTATTGTCACAATTAATGTTGCCAATTTAAGGACTTCAGGAATAACTTGGTTCAGCTGGTTTTCATATATGGCAGATAATATTTCATGGATAGGTTTGTTCGAAAAATCAAAGACTTCTGCTGAATATATTACACTTAATTCATTTTTCAAACGTACTTGATCAAAGTGACAGTTATAGGACTGAAATAATTTGTTTAGTGCCTCATTCGGGAAGTTTTCTCTATAAGCAGAACATTTTTGAGAATCTAGAAGATGTGTGAACTGAAGCTTTCCATAATCAGAAAATCTGTCAGTAATTTCCATGTGCATACGATCTAGTATGCTGTAGTACAGCTGCCTGTATTTCAATTCATCATCTCCTTTTCTTCTCTTTAATGGTAGTTCCATTGTATTGTCTGAAGAATTTTCATTTTCCATATTACTCCATATGGACGGAAACCCACTACGTCTGAACTCGGATATAGTATGTTTTAACTTTGATACCTCTTGCAAGCAGTATGCTATGTCTAGACTTTTTGTCTGAAGAATATTGTAGAGCACATCTGTATGTGCGAACACTCTAGCATAGACTTCAAGAAGAAATATATTCTGAAACTGTGTGAAAAAATACAAATATCCTTGAGCCTGCACAATTACAGCATCATCCCAGTTTTCTTCAGAGTCATTACAAATGATATTTTCAAAGAAAGCAGTCAGTTGTTCTCTGTATTCCTTTACTGTATTTACAAGCCGAGATGTAAAATTCCATCTAGTTGATGCTACTTTTGGGAGTTTCTTTTTCATAAATTCCTTGAGTTTTCTGATCTTTTAGGAGATGATGAGAAAATGCAGCTAAACTCGACAGTGTTTAAAAAAATGCGGCATTCTGGAATGGATAAAGTAGTTTGTTGCGAAACTAAATTGAGAACATGGCTGTAACAATGGACAAATAGTGCTTGAGGATACTTTTCTTGAACCTTTGTTTTTAAGCCATTAATATTTCCCGCCATAACTGAAGCACCATCGTATGTCTGTGCAATTAACTTATTGCCGACATTGTATTCTGCTATAACACCTTCCACATGCTGAAACAAAGCAGCAGCAGTTTTGCCCGAACTGACATTTGTGAATCCTATAAACCGTTCTTGAACATTGGCAGTACTGTCGACGTATCTTAAAACAGTGGACAATTGACTCTGATTAGAGCAGTCACTTGTTTCATCAACAACAATGGCCACAAAAGGTGCTTCTTCTATTTCAGATTTTATGTTCTTTATCATAACCCCACTTATAGCAAATATTAAGTCATTCTGAATTGCGGGAGAAGTACCACGGAATACTGTTGAACTCTCAAGATGATTGGCCAGTAAATGGTCAAATTCACTTAAGGAACTTAAATATTCAATATAATTTCCTCTATTGTCTGATTCCACACTCTCATTATGACCCCGAAAAGCCAATTCTTGTTTTCCTAGAAAGCAGACTGCGTTAATAAGACGCAGTAAAATCTCCCGATTTTTTTTCACAAGAGCATTGTGTTGGTTGATGTGTAGAACTTTTTGCTTATCTAGCTGTAAATCAATTCTTGTCTTCCCAAAGTTTGCAAAGTTCATGCTACTATAAATATGAGCTTTTGATTTGTCGTGTTTTAGGACTGCCGTTCGAAGGGAGTTCATATTAGAAAACCCCTCTTTTGACCACACATTAGTTTTGCGGCTAAATAACAAACATGGCCAGCAAAATAGTTTAGACAGTTTAGAACTACCACACAACCAATTCCACTTACCATATGATGTTGAATGAAATGGCGTGTGTACACACGCTGTTTTTCTTTACGTCCATGGACAAATTTAACTTAGGAGTTGGTCTTTCCATTTTCACAATTTCAACTTCCTCGTTGTATGTACGACGGTTAAAAGGCACTTTTAATAAACCTTCTATTACACAGTCATTTTCAACACAAACCTCTCCAGAAACTTGTTCTGCCATATTTTTCACAGTATCACTTAATTGGGAAATTAAAAATTTAATAATTCACAATTAATATAACTCTTAGACACTCGAACAAATCACAAATTTAAAATACTGCACTGCAAGAACACAATCACATTAATGAGCTAGCGTACTAAGCATATTGTTGCTTCGCGCCTTCCAAGAAACCGATCACGAGAGCGGCAACTCACCCACCTACAGTGCACGATGGAAACAGGATGGAGCGGGGGACGGGGAGTTGTGCGACGTGAGCGGAACGGTCACAGGCTACCCTTCGTAGCAGCGGTTTCTCCAGCGATGTCGCCTTGACAACTTGTTTCTTTTCGAGAGCAGAGAGCGCATGTAAATCTAACAATTACTTTAATTTTAATTACTGTGGTAAAACTAATACGGTAATACAAAATTATTACATTATGTTATATTATGAACTTTTTCTTTTGTAATTTCCTTGGGCTACCGCCGGTAGCCCCGGTAGTCCGCAAAATACGCCCCTGAACAATAGTAATAGTAATATTAGTTCAAGAGCCACAATAAATAAGTTCGGACTTAGGTTAAGTGCTAGTAAGTCACAAGCTATAATAATTGGACATAGGAGACTACTGAACACAATGAATGACAGACATATCCCAATTATTACAGTAAATAATGCCACTATTCCGTACCATTCCATCGTCAGAAACCTCGGCATTTTCTTGGAGGAATATTTAAATTGGGAATGCCAAATAAAGGAAATATCCAAGAGAGTGTGCTATACCATCCATTCTCTTAACCCATTCAGAAACTTCCACCCGTAGAATTAAAACAGACTTCAGTGCAAACCCTCGTATTACCACTGTTTGACTATTGCGACGTAATACTTACAGACTTGACAACTGAACTTTCGAACAAGCTGCAACGTGTGTGTCAGATTCATCAGCAATGCTCACAAATTTGACCATATTACACCCTCGTTCAAATCTTTATCCTGGCTGCAACTTAATAACCGTAGAACACTTCATTCGCTGTCTCTTCTGTTTCGAGTTCTCCACACTTCTATTCCAAATTATCTTCGTTCCCGGTTTAACTACTTATCCTCGAATCACAATCTAAGCACCAGGTCACAGGAGAGCCAAATCCTAGCAATTCCTGCCCATAGAACATCCCACTATTCATCCTCTTTTACTGTCTCAGTTCCCCGTGAATGGAATTCTCTACCTCAGAAAATTAGGGGCTGCCAGACAATAACCACTTTCAAGAAGAGGCTAAACGATTTCTTACGGGCGCAGTCAAATTGAAGTTATATCGTAATTATTATCGAGTTTAATAATTTAATTTAATTTAGGTATGATAATGATGATGATTATTATTATTACATAATTATTTTATTGGTATTGTGAAGATAAAGAGAATTGTCATTGTATTATATTAATTATGTAATATATTGTATTGCTTTGTATTGTATTGTATTAATTATGTTATATTCATAGCATTGTAGTAATTTTCTATCATACTGGTTGAGTGGAAGAGAAGGCCGAATGGTCTTAGCTCTGCCAGTTAAAATAAACCATTATTATTATTATTATTATTATTATTATTATTATTATTATTATTATTAAATATCTTTGATAGCCGGATGCGATCCGGAGACCGCATATTGAGTACCACTGCATTAGGGCCTACTTTATGTAGTGTGAAATTATAATTTTACTTAAGGCAACTACTTTCTCTTTATTTTTTACATTAATTTTATAAAAACTTCGCATATAATCTAGTCTTGCGTAACTAGAAGTTGAATGAAATACATTTATTTTTGCACTAGGATGAGGTTTTAAAATGCAATCCCCTTGTTTGCGGAATTAATGAAACTTCAACAAACCAGAGTAATGACGCGGAGAGACTGGAAAAGGTCAAGCGTTACTAGGAAGTTCTTGAAATTTTTAAGGTCATGACCTTCGACCTTTGTACATGCATTTCAAACGAGAAACTGTTCTAAATGAATCGGGATATCGCTCAACTGAATAATGTGTCAATACAACATTGACCTTAATTTAAGATGGCGAGGAGAGGTTCCAGGAAGACAAGGGGATTCTCAATAATGACCTGGGGAATTGATCCTGATGACCTGCATAATATGGCTTACAATGCCGCAAATGTGGGCCGTAGCAAACACATTCTTAAGGTCGATTTATATTTATGCTGAGGTCAATGTAGGCTTTTATTCAGCTATCTCGTATATATTTTTTCTTGTTATTAAATTCACGCTTGAAACCTGCAGTGACCAGTGTGAGATTTAGGAGGTAAGATTCAAGGGGTTCATCCACATACTGAACTTTGGATTAACTTCCTTCCTTATAAATGACTTTTAAGGAACCCAGAGGTTCATTGCCGCCATCACATAAGCGATAAGAGCAGTCACCACTAAACAATTGCACTGTAACTAACACACATAAACATTGATGTGTCATTTAGGAGTGCATTGTAACGCTCATTCAGGAAGCAATTATAACTTCAAAAACATCAGCTGCTTCTGTTTTCGTTTCCAGTCATAAATATGTCTCTAGGAATTGATTGTTGTTTCTCAATGGCCAGGACGCTCTTTTTCCCAGTACAAGGCAGTGTTCCGCGATAATCGTCAGTCATTTGTGATGGCCAACTTTAGGATGAATCTCATTGTGTACTGTAATTCATCAGCAATTGACGAGACAGCATAATTTATACTGATGAGTACTGTATATCGTTTATATTCATATAAAATAATTGAAGCACAAATAGTTTTCCTTTTTTGTCATAATATGACAAATATATATAATATAATATAATATAATATAATATAATATAATATAATATAATATAATATAATATAATATAATATAATATAATATATTTTTCCGATTATTAACACCTAAAAAAATCCGAGACCAATCATTATTATGAATGATATGTTCAGGGATGGGCAACTCGTGCTCACAAAGTGCTAAAAAAACCCTGAAAGGGAAAAGACAGACGAAGCCATCCGTAGCAGTTGCAAGTTGTTTGTAGTTTCGCTGCAAAGCAGTTCACTGCCACGGTGCGCTCTGGCGGCTCATGCAGGTGGTCGTAATATCTACTCCATGATATGAATTTCAGAATGACGCATGGTATAATAATTATAGTAATTTTAAACAGACTGTACCTAAGCACACATAACAAAATTATATTATTTCCTATCTTTGTAAATTAATTTAGTACTGGAGACACAAACTGAATACAACATTTTCAAGATACAACAACATAGCTGCAACACTTATTTATTATTACACTATTTGTTAATATTTCTTATTATATGTCTCATTTTTTTAAACATAGAACGCGAGAATTTACAAGTGTTTATACATTAAAGAGTACTTCTCTTTTCTCAGAAAGGTAATAGTCTGTGTTCGAAATAATCACAAATTCAAGGAAATATTTTGTACATGTCACGACAGAGGAAATAAACTTACTTCTAAGCTCTTTCTGTATATTGAGAGCTCTTACACTTATTTCTTGTATTAAACTCTGACTCAAGCACATAATGTGGAAGCAAAGAGTATATTTGGAAATTCTGACTTAGGCAGGATTACGAACGGTTCGATTCCTGATTTAGCTGGAATCTGAATGGCGTGCTGTTCTGTAGATTTATCAATTCAAGCTATAAACCTTCAGAATCTTCTATCGGCTGTAAGCCAAAAGGATTTCAGAAAATCTCGATCCCTTGTCAATTCTCACTTTTTCCAAACTTACCAGTGAATTCTGCTGTAGGTCTTGAAGTAGGGTCTTATATTTGATAAGAAGATTTTTCTTATCACTCTTCAAGCTAGTTTATAGTCAAAGAAAGTGAAGTTGTCTATGTTCTACATGATATTGCCACATTTCAAATTTATCCATAAATGCTCTTAGCTAGTCGATCATATATAATTTCTTTTGTAACTCGCACGCACAACGTGCTAACGATATTTGATATCAGACTCACCTTGTTGATATCCAATTTTTACCTTTAGCTATTCTAAAGCATATCTAGACAATATTTCTTTACTAAAACCTTCACTATGTTTATTATTTGTAACATAAAATGTCGTGCGTAAGAAAGTGTAATAGAACATAATACAAGATTTACCTCCTTCTTAATAAAAAAAAATTTCTCTTTCGACTCATCACTGAAGGGAAATGATCTCGGTATTATATTGTTTTTCACTTAAAACAAGCCGCCACTTACTGCAGAAGCGAGTAAACTTGTGTCTTGCAAGAACGGCATACATGCACTACAGCTAATACAGAGTCCGTTCTACCTCCACTGAGGTTGTGTTCACACTTTGAGAGCACGAGTTGCCCACCCATGGGTATGTTACTAAGGGGAGAAAATATGCGACGTTTACTTTAATCTGGTTTTTAAAGAAACATCTTAAAGAGGGAATTACCCGAAAGAGAGTCTAACTTGACAAAATACGATAAATACGATTTCAGGCATTCACAGTCTCGAATATGAGTGATATGGTGCAAACACCCAAATTGCCATACCTTATTCGGTGTTTGCTGTGTGCCTTTATTGTATTTTATTTACCCTCGGCCAGATTAGACCCCAAGAACTCGGATGCGATGGGAAGTAGAATGCCTCGGAGCTGCTTTATTCACCCATCTACCGCATTCCGAACTCAGACCTTCTTGGTGTGGAACCGAAAGGGCTATTCCATATGAAATCGATCAGTAAAAAACCTCGCATTTTTTATACTCTAATTTTTTCCCTACTTATACAAGGTGCTGAGGGGAGTGCATTTTCAAAAATATACTATCGAAAGTCAAACGGTTTTTGTATTATTGAGCGACAAATTTAGCGTATTTTATAAAAACAAGCCTCTTTCAGCGTTGAGAACTCTGGAACCATTTACTGCAGAACATTGAACTAGAGCTCATTTTGAAGCTGACATTTGGTAGGTTATGTTAAGAAGTAATCCTTATTTTTTATTGTACACAGAGAGACAGATAATCTGATTTTACTTGCTTTTAGGCTTTTGGCCATTTGTGAAAATGTAAAAAAATATTGAGGAAAAAATTTGCATTATTAAGAGGGATTCGGCATTGTTTGCTTAGTGGCTCGGCAGTAAGTTTCGAGGGTATTAAATAGATTATTTTCAGACGCCTAGACTTGAACTGCACAGTACCGCACGCACTGGCCGAGAGCTGAAGATAAGCGAGCATTGGGCGTCATTTTACTCCTGTGTTTATGAAAACCTGTGATAAAGCTAGCACAGCCATGACTGCTAGACGACCCATCACGTGTTTGTCTCCTGGCCTTGCTTGTCTCGACTATACCTTATTTTATTTCAAGGAGTGCAGTTCGGTGGCTCCTTTGAACACCCACTCACAGATTTATGACTTCCTACACAAACACCTCTGACAATTCCATCCTGTCCCCTCGTCCTAACATTGCACATTTGCCACAATACTGATGACCTTCGAAATTATGCAGTGAAACTGACGGGATTCTTGGAATTCGGAAAAGATGCGACAACTCTGCCTCCAAGGGGATTTGACGGGAACCTGTCAATTCTTCTGAACGAAGGTTGTGATTGGTTACTGACAGGAGAAGACAAGATTTCCGTCACAGTAAGGAAGACATTTATTTATGACAACCAATTAGTAGGGGGCAGTAGAAGGTCTGTCGGCAAAGTCTTTTCTATGAAACTGCACTCCATGAAATATAATAAGGTTATACCTCCAGTCTCACAGTCAGCTGGTTAGTTCACGCGCGTACTATTTATTTTCTTTATTTGATATTTTCAATACTTTCTTATCAACGTACCACCAGTAAAAAAAATATGTGTTTATTTGTACTTTCAATGCGGAATCTAACCATATATTTTAAAAATATTTTTCGTGGTCAAAGGCGTCTTAATGGGAAAAATTTTAATTTCTCCATTTCCATAAAAAAAGTAAGAAAAACTGTTTACATGTCAATATAAACTTTAACTTCTCAGCATCAAAATAAACTATGATTTTGATCATTGGGTGAAAGGGTTTCGGAGCCACAACAGTTTAAAGTTGCTAATTTTATGAAAATACGATAAATTTAAATATTAATTTAAACATTATGAAGTTCTGATGCCTCAAACTTTGCACAAAGCATTGTATCACAGTTGTCTACGGACAGAAAAAGTTTCATTGTATTTAAAAATTGCAAGGTCAATTTTCTCTATATTTCGGTCGATTTCAGATGGAATAGCCCGTAAGTAGACTTAATACAAGTGGACAATGCTTAGCCCTGACCTTGGCCTGAGCGTTAGCGTACCTGACTATTAAACCAGATCGCCTAAGTCAGCTGAACTCCGAGAAGCCAACGCCCGGGAAACTGCCGAGTGGCGTCGCGACGAAATGTGGGTCAACCCGGGCGAGGCGACGCAGCCGGGCCGGGAATCGATCCAGGGGCATTCAGCTCTAGGAGGTGCGGGGGAGGGGAGAGGAGCACCAGCTAAAACTGGGTGCCTTCCAGTGTCAAGGCCAAGGTCGTCGCTACAGCAGTGAGGTGGCCGTGAAAATAGAATTAGTAAAAAGCAATAAGCGAAGCAGCGATCGTCCTTTACATAAGCGCAAGGATATCATGCGAAGGGTACGCGATAAAAAAGGAAATCGTGACGTCAAAGCACTGTTTACGTCACATTGCGGCCAGTCACGCGCTTCCACCAGGTGACGAACGATAATTCTATACGTCCTTGAAGGCTGTCAATCGTGCTGATCTGGCGTGATAAAGGACTGTGTTTTAGTTGAGAGAAATCGGTAATACTGATAAAATAACTATAATAATGACGGACGACATGCAAAACAATGAAATAATTATCATTATTATTAACACTACTAAATTATCATCGACCTTTAACTGCATGATGATAAATACTTTTGACAAAAATTTCGCTTTTGCTTCGTTAAATATTCCCTTCTAAATTAATAAAAAACACAGTGGAAAACATGCTCAATAAAACAAATAAGAATGTAAGGTAATGACATTGAATATGTAACGTAAAAATAGCATTTAAATATATTAAAACACTTGTACAACGTTGTCTTGTAATGTATTTAAGCATAAACTAGCTTATCATCCATTGTATAGAGTAGAAAATTTTATTTAAATTTGTGGATTTGCAATGTACTGTATAATATTTTAATTGTGAATTTGTAAGGTGCAATTTAAATTGTAGATTTGTAATGTATATTTTAAATTGTGAATTTGTAAGGTACAATTTAAATTGTGGATTTGTAATGCATATTTAAAAATTTGGATTTGTAATGTATAATATCTGAAACTGTGAATTTGTAAGGTACAATTTAAATTGTGGATTTGTAATGCATATTTTTAAATTTTGGATTTGTAATGTATAATATTTTAAATTATGAATTTGTAGAGTACAATTTAATTGTGGATTTGTAATGTATAATATTTTAAATTGTGAAATTGTAAGGTACAATTTAAATTGTGGATTTGTAATACATATTTTAAATTTGTGGATTTGTAATGTATAAATTAAATTGTGGATTTGTAATGCATATTTTAAATTTGTGGATTTGTAAAGTATAATATTTTAAATTGTGAATTTGTAAGGTACAATTAAAATTGTGCATTTGTAATACATATGTTAAATTTTGAATTTGTAAGGTATAATTTAAATTTGACTCTATCTATTACAATAGTGTATTGATAGATAACTATGAACTATTCTACATATATCAAATTCGATTAATAATATAAACATAGTATGTAATATTGCAACACTTGTACAAAATTTTTCTGATAATGCATTTAGGCATAAGTTAGTAACTGGAGAGAGGATTGATTCTATATAGTACATAGATAATTTAATTGTGGATGTGTAATGTGTATTTGTAATGTATTAATTAATTGTGGATTTGTAATGTACTTAAGCATAAGATTTATAATTGCTAGTTGATCATATATTGTGTAGAGTAGATAATTTTTATTTATTTTAATTTTTGGATTGTAATATCTATTTTAACCGACTCTGTATATTACAATGATGTACTGCTATATGAATATCAACTATGAACTATGAAATATGTAACATAAACATAGCATGTAGTATTGCAAATATTGTATGCAATGGAACATGCTGTTTTAGCACAATAAAGGAAAAAAAAAGTAATGACATACAGTGTGTCCCACAAGTCCCACATCATAGGGTAAATTATAATATTTATTTATTTATTTATTTATTTAACCTGGTAGAGATAAGTCCATCAGGCCTTCTCTTCCCCTCTACCAGGGGATTACAACTACAATATTAAGAATACAATTACAATTATAATTACAATTAATAGGTCTATTAAATTTACAGATACAATACAAATCAAAGTACTAAAAGATTAACTGATTAATAAAAGCTAGACAGTTTATTGTAAAAGTTAAGAAGAGAGAAGCATTTCTTTTATTGATTAAGTACAAATTAAACCTACTCTAAGCAGTAAGAAAATGCTTAATAAGCTTGCTTTTGAACGCTACTAAATTCCGACAGTGTCTGATGTCACTGGGTAGGGTATTCCACAAGTGCAAGAGCTAGATTGTATATGATGATGAATACGATGATATCTTATGTGTTGGTATGGCTAGTATGCGGCTATTTTGCGTGCGTGTGAAGAGATTATGATATGATGACAGGTAACTGAAACGGAAGGCAAGGCAGGTAGGTGTAGAAGTGTGAAGGACTTGGAAAAGGAGAACAAGAGAATGAAAATTTCTACGTTCGTTAAGCCGTAGCCAGTTTAGAGTTTGGAAGGATGGGGTAATGTGGTCAGCGCGACGGACATCGCAGACGAAGCGAACACAAGAATTATGAACACGTTGTAATTTTTGCGACTGGTTGATATTGAGGTCATTTAGTAGAAAATCACAATAATCGAAGTGGGGCATTACTAGTGTTTCCACTAGTAGCTATTTTCTTGAGTGATAGCGGAAGGAATTTTCGAATGCTGTTTAAGGAATGTAGTATGGAAAGCACTTTTTTTTGGTATGTGCTCATTATGAAGGTCTCCAAGTTCATAACATATCAGGAGGCGAAACTTCATGCTATTGAGAATGCGGTGTAACATATCAGCGATGGTTTCACGACACTTTTTTCCTCGATCCGTGTCCGTAGAAGTTTCAGATAACGAATCTTCACTTCGTACACCCTTTCCTTCAGATAATCTCACAAAGCAAAGTCAAAGGAGTTTAAGTCTGGCGACCTTGGAGACCATTCTCTGGGTCCTCTGAGTCCTATAATAAAATAACAATTTACTCATTATATCTTACCACAAGACATCTTTATATTCTTCATCTTAAACAGTTTCAGTTGCTAGAAATTGGAACTCGCTTCCGAGTGATGTAAGGAGTTGTTACTTATAGTGAAACTAAGATCTGTCCATTCTTGTTCATCATCATCAATAACAGTCTTGGATTAGGCCTCCTGGCCTGTTACGCTTCCAGAAGAAAGTTGATCTTTCCATCTCTTCTTTGGTCTTCCGATGCTCGTTTTCCATGAGGTGTATAGTCCAATAGTCTCTTGGGTAACCTATTGTTGGGCATTCTTAATACATGTTCATACCAGTTATTGCGGTAAGATTCTATAGTATCCGTAATGGCGGTGATATTCAATTCTGTTTGGATGTCAGCGTTCCTTTTATGGTCGTAAAGAGTATATCCTGCAAGAGGTCTTAGCAATCGCGTTTCAGCAGCTTCTATTCTTCGAAGTTGTCCTTTCGTTAATGACCATGTCTCTGATCCATATAATAATGCCGGGACTGCCATAACTTTATAGAATTTCAAAATTGTTTCTGGTCGAAATTTCTTTAATAGAGTTGATTTGATTGCCCTTAACAGTTGCTGAAATTTGGCAAGTTTAATATCTACGTCCCTGGAGTTTATATAAGAAAGATTGCAGCCAAGATAGTTGAATGTGTTGACTTGTTCTATGCAATTGATTGCAATTTTGATCTTACATGATTCTTTCCTTGGAAGTCCATCCTGAGGATATTTTAAATACTCGAAACTCCATTCTGTTATTACTATTAATTTCTCTAAATAGAATACAAAACCTCTAATGGAAAAATCTCATTACATAATATTATTGTCATTATATCAATATATTTTAGATTTATATAACATAGTCCTTGTAAATATATTTAATTTATATTCACATAAATATAAAAACAAAAGATCAGACAACATATGCTTAACAGCATCCAAATCTACCACGACTGTAGCATATAATCACAGTAGCAACTTCGGTCCAAGGCTTTATAACATTATAATAGCTAAATTCCCAAACATACAATTTGCTAATGCTCCTTTTAAAAAATCAATTAAAACTACTGATTAGAGAGAAAATTTAAAGTTCATTTGGTTTCATTGGTGTTTTCCATTTTTCTATGTGTGTTTTGAAAAGATGGTTCTGTACATCGTACATGGCATTGGGATATTCATCTCTTCTGGTAGTGGAAAAGTGGCATGTTTAGCAGTATGGTATGCCTGGTATGCCTCGATAGGAAGGAATCCATATATGTAAATAGTAAATACAGATACAGGTAACTTCTTTACCTGTGCTTTTAATTTATTTTATGATTAAATACTCATCAAATTGAGGGAAAGAAGACAGAGGACGGACACTGGAAAGTTTTCTTTTCTCAATCATACTATCAGGGACTGGAATGCTTTACCTGCAGACTTACTAAAGACTTTATCAATAACCAAAAATGTATTTAAAATAGGCTTAAGGACTTTACTAACAGACGGTAGTATATTATACACACTACATAAAGGGTGTAATTGATATCTTGTTATTTGAAGTGTTATATCAGTGAGGAAGTGTCTTGTGTCAGTGAAGTGTGTAGTGTCAGTGAAGTCTATTGTGTAAGTGAAGTGTGTTGGTGTCAGTGAAGTGGCTGTACAAAGTATTTGAACAGTGAAATAGAAGTGTTAGTGAAATCAGGTAGAATCAGTACAGTGAGTGAGTTGAATGTATTTAAAAATAGGCTTAAGGACTTTACTAACAGACGGTAGTATATTATACACACTACTTAAAGGGTGTAATTGATATCTTGTTATTTGAAGTCTTCTATCAGTGAGGAAGTGTGTTGTGTCAGTGAAGTGTGTAGTGTCAGTGAAGTCTATTGTGTAAGTGAAGTGTGTTGGTGTCAGTGAAGTGGCTGTACAAAGTATTTGAACAGTGAAATAGAAGTGTTAGTGAAATCAGGTAGAATCAGTACAGTGAGTGAGTTGAATGTATTTAAAAATAGGCTTAAGGACTTTACTAACAGACGGTAGCATATTATACACACTACTTAAAGGGTGTAATTGATATCTTGTTATTTGAAGTCTTCTATCAGTGAGGAAGTGTGTTGTGTCAGTGAAGTGTGTAGTGTCAGTGAAGTCTATTGTGTAAGTGAAGTGTGTTGGTGTCAGTGAAGTGGCTGTACAAAGTATTTGAACAGTGAAATAGAAGTGTTAGTGAAATCAGGTAGAATCAGTGCAGTGAGTGAGTTGACAGAGAAATAAGTGTAGTGCTGAAAGGTACTTGGGCAGGTATGAACCTGTCACACTCGTGGGTCTTAGTTCGAACTTAGGGTTAAGATACAAATTAGATATACTTTAAATGTTATTTTAAGTGACCATACTTACTTACTTACAAATGGCTTTTAAGGAACCCGAAGGTTCATTGCCGCCCTCACATAAGCCCGCCAGCGGTCCCTATCCTGTGCAAGATTAATCCAGTCTCTATCATCATACCCCAACTCCCTCAAATCCATTTTAATATTATCCTCCCATCTACGTCTCGGCCTCCCTAAAGGTCTTTTTCCCTCCGGTCTCCCAACTAACACTCTATATGCATTTCTGGATTCGCCCATACGTGCTACATGCCCTGCCCATCTCAAACGTCTGGATTTAATGTTCCTAATTATGTCAGGTGAAGAATACAATGCGTGCAGTTCTGTGTTGTGTAACTTTCTCCATTCTCCTGTAACTTCATCCCGCTTAGCCCCAAATATTTTCCTTAGCACCTTATTCTCAAACACCCTGAACCTATGTTCCTCTCTCAGAGTGAGAGTCCAAGTTTCACAACCATACAGAAGAACCGGTAATATAACTGTTTTATAAATTCTAACTTTCAGATTTTTGGACAGCAGACTGGATGATAAGAGCTGCTCAACCGAATAATAACACGCATTTCCCATATTTATTCTGGCGTTTAATTTCCTCCCGAGTGTCATTTCTATTTGTTACTGTTGCTCCAAGATATTTGAATTTTTCCACCTCTTCGAAGGATAAATCTCCAATTTTTATATTTCCATTTCGTACAATATTCTGGTCACGAGACATAATCATATACTTTGTCTTTTCGGGATTTACTTCCAAACCGATCGCTCTACTTGCTTCAAGTAAAATTTCCGTGTTTTCCCTAATCGTTTGTGTATTTTCTCCTAACATATTCACGTCATCCGCATAGACAAGAAGCTGATGTAACCCGTTCAATTCCAAACCCTGCCTGTTATCCTGAACTTTCCTAATGGCATATTCTAGAGTCATTTAATTAAGGATGCTCCTTGTTATTATTATTATTATTATTATTATTATTATTATTATTATTAATTATTGTTTTTATTTATTGAGTGTAATTAGTTTCCACTGCCACCGGGTATATACCCATTTGCAGTGTGAATAAATACATACATACAAATTTTCAATGTACTCGGGAATTTTTTCTTATCGACAGTAAGGGACGCAGGAGAAGCCGAAGAAAACCCGCATCTAAGCTTGCACTGTATTTGTAAACCACAAATGTTGCCAGGTCTCGTCGGAACTGAATTGGTTGTCCACGTGGATGTTTGATGCTATGCAAATACAACTTTACAAACACACAAATATGTTCGTTATCAGGTTTCAAGGTCTGCCCTTGAACGCGTAATGATAGGACCATATAAGTAAATTAGTTATCAAGTGGGTACAAAAGGTCATGGCATTACTAATATTGTAAAGCTCTTCACACCAACTTTTCCTCTTCAAGATTCTATCATCATATCGTAAAGTTCATCCTGATTTTATATAAGTTCCCTTGTCTTCTTCATTACAGAGTTCAGTTCGCTTGTGCCTCATTCCTTATATTTGAGAAGTTTGGAGTAAGTAGTGTTTTTAAAAGTTTTACAAAAAAGGTAGTCTTTGAATAATTTCGAAGGAAAAATTGTTCCGGGGCCGGGTATCGAATCCGGGACCTTTGGTTAAACGTACCAACGCTCTACCAACTGAGCTACCCGGGAACTCTACCAGACACAGATCCAATTTTTCCCTCGGTATCCACAGACCTCAAAGTGGGCTGACAACCGTCAAGCAACCAACATTGAGTGCACACTAACTCTGTGTGACTTAAACTGTAGTTTTCTGTTAACGAACAGTGACGTGTATTATGCAAATCAAGCTTTCAGGTATAACTTCCTAAAAAGTTGATTTGAATAATTTCGAAGGAAAAATTGTTCGATACCCGGTCCCGGAACAATTTTTCCTTCGAAATTATTCAAATCAACTTTACAGGCAGTTATACATGAAAGCTTGATTTGCATAATACACGTCACTGTTCGTTAACAGAAAACCACAATTTAAGTCACACATTAACCAAAGGTCCTGGGTTCGATACCCGGCCCCGGAACAATTTTTCCTTCGAAATTATTCAAATCAACTTTACAGGGAGTTATACCTGAAAGCTTGATTTTGAAGGTAGTCTTTCTTTCATTAAACGTATTCAGTGGATGAAGGATCGGTGGAACGGAGAAAAATTCTTTCCGACACCGGGATTCGAACCCGGGTTTTCAGCTCCACGTGCTGACGATCTACCCACTAAGCCACACCGGGTTCAATTCCGATGCCGGATTGAATCCTCTCAGTTTAAACTCCACCTCTTAGTTTCCCTTTAGTGGCCAACCCTCATGCTCTGTGTCACAGAGGTGTGACCGTGGCACAAAGTCTGTGGGTCGTCTATACATAGTAATCTTTGAGCACATAAAATTTAAATTTCGTGAAAAAAAAAATCTTTTGAAAAACAGTAATTACAGACCGATTATTTAGTCCTGACAGCTCAGCGATGCGAAAGAGTGGAAGTAATAGGAGTAGTGGGGAGAGCTCCGGAGTAGAGACAAGGGCGAGTGGTCGGTAAAGGAATGCAATATAGCTTAACTGTACTAGAAACATACCGCTCTACCGCACGCATGACACCCGATCGCTCCGAAGGCAAGCAAGAGACTGACCCAAACACCCCTTGGCGTAACTAAATGGACTCGCCTGACCAGGCGCACATCTCCAGCGACTTCCAGGACTAAATAATCGTACTGTATTATTATTATTATTATTATTATTATTATTATTATTATTATTATTGTTGTTGTTATTATTATCAGTTATCACTAGACATCGGATTTTTAGGCACTAAAACTGCAGTTTTAGGCGCCTAAAATAAGCTCAAAATTTGTAAAATTAGGCTCTATTTTAATGAAAATAGGCATTTTAGGCACATCAAGGTATCATACTTATTTCTTTCACTGAAATTTTTAGTTATACACTAAAATACGCACAAAAAGTATGTTTAAACATTTAAAAAGAATACTATATTATATTTATAAACAGAGCTGCACAAATTTAATATATTGAAACTAATGAAATAATGATTATTGATATCAAGATTACTCATTTTAAGTTATTGAAATTCAGTTCCATGCTCAGACTTTATTATAATTATCTGCACAGTACACCACCAGCATTTTTTCTAAATTCTCCACAGTTAACCTTTGCCTTTTGTCACTGAGAATCATTTTGAAAGCAGAAAAACTTCTTTCAACCGAAACTGATGTGAGAGGCGCAAACTTTAAATTAGGTACAATAGAAACATCAATACTTACTGGAACATTTACACTTTCCCCCGATATCACTCTTGATACTTTTTCCAACAATGAAAATCCTACATTCTTATTTAATACGCTGTCCCACTTATTTTTAACTTTTTTCCCAGTTTCGCTCAAAGCAGAATGTATGTTCACTTGAGCTTCCTTTACTATTGCTATTTGGCTACAAAGAGATTGTTTTTCACGTTCTAATTGTTCAATGCTTGCAGGTATGAAAGAAAAGTTTGATGTTATGTAGGCAATATCGTTTTTCACTCGTGAGTCATTCAGACAATCTTTCACTGCTTTCACACACGCTGCACTATCAGTTTCAGGTAATTTATCAATAACTGTGACCACTTCTTTAAAATACTTAGAATAATACACCACTGACTGAATCCAGGTTCCCCATCGTGTAACAACCGGCTGAGGTGGGAGTGGGATATCTGGAAAGTTCTCTCTGAATATTGAAATCCTGGGTGGGGCTTTACAAAAACATTTCTTTGTGTTAGAAATAAACGAATTGACAAGAGGAAATTCATTCCGGATTGTTTCAGAAACCCTGTGAAGGCCATGTGCTAGACAGGTTACATGCGTGAGGTTAGGATAAAATGTTTTAAGAAGTGGAGCTGCAGCAACCATGTATGAGGCAGCATCAGTACAAAACAACACAACTTTAGAATCGTCTATATTACCTGAGTATAAAGACTGTAGGCCTTTATTTACAAAATAAGCAATGGCTTGGCTATTCACTTTCGAAAGTTCCTTAACACATACGAGGTGTGGAATCGAAGGTCCATCAGGACTAAGTTTTCCTACTACCATATTTGCTATATACCTATTCATAGGACCTGAGGTTTCATCCACAGAGACCCATATGTAAGAATCACCTATATCCTCCCGAATGGAAGCTAAAGTTTCATTGTATATTCTGTCTAAGTAATTTTTTCTTAGGGTCGACTCAGATGGGATATTTTGTTTGCAGTATTTTTGTAAAAACTATCTTAAAACCGGATTTTCAATTGCATTCCAGGGAATGTTAGCAGCAACAAACGCTCTGGTTAAATCAGCATAGAAAATGCTGCTGAGATTGGATGAAGTAGGCTGTGTTAGTAAAGTTTGTTGCAGTTGATTTTTCTGCTGAGCTTTAGCCTTATGAGCCGCTCCTTGCACATGCTGCTTTAGGTGGCACTTCTTTTCTTGCGAAATCTAAAAATGTAAAGTAAACTGAATTAAAATAAAATCCTAATTGTTGTTTTGCCGTATTTCTATCACAAAGTTAGTGGGTTCGAACAATCAAAATTTTAATGACCTGCAAATACTTTAACTATCGGAATTTAAAAGGTTAAAGTGTAGTGGTCTTAAAAAGAATTATACCTTAGGATAGCTCAGTCAATGTATAATTATTATAGGCCTACTCATTAAAATTAATAGAATTTATATATTTCAACTATTGTTACATACCTGTTTGCTACAAATCTTGCAGAATATTATTTTTCCATCATAAGTGAATTCTGAATATTCTGTTAGCCATTGCCGGATCAATGTAGATTTTGCACTTATATTTTTCGGCATTATCGCGTTAAACTTCACACGAAAACGTCCTACAGCTCAAAACTTCTCAACACAAATAAGGTGAGGGAAAGAGCAACTGTTAACGAGCATTCAAATGAACCGTTGTTATTGAGATTCAATTGGACAAAAATACAAAGTTCCACTTATTGTTGCATTTCCTGGTAGTGTTAACACTAGGAGGGCCATTCTTTTAAATATTTTGTAACGGTTTATCCTACTAATTCGCAGTTTTACAACTTTTCATAAATATTTCAAAAACACTCTTTCTCCAAAAATTGTGATTTTATGACACTCTGAAGGGCAGTACAGCTAATTGGTTTCAGACCGAAAACAGTCATTTTTATAGTATAGTATATCTCTGAATCGGTAGCAGCACATGTTGTGATTGTTGCCTGCTTCAAAACTAAGGTTGGTTCTTTGTCGGCATTTATGCCTCCAAACATGTTAAATTCGGTGAAATCTATTGCGAGTGTCGTGAGATTCAAAACATTTTGTTTCCTTTATCAATGGTTTCATGGCCGGTGTGAAGCAAACTTTCCACTTTTTAAATGCCTTAAATTTCGCAGTGAATGCATGTATAAATTATAAAAGTAAGAGTAAAATGCGAAACTTTATAGTGAGTTGGGCATTTTTAGGCGAATATTAACAAATTAGGCTCTAATAACCGTTTTAGGGCATTTTAGGGCACTATAAAACTCTTTGAATACCTTTCAATTTCCATGAAACACAAATATTAATAATTATTTTTACTTTTCTCCTAAAGAAACAAAATAGGCATTTGCCCTAGAATCCGATGTCTGGTTATCACTATCATAATTGCTATCTCTGTTTTCCTTTCTTTTTTTCGTGTATTAGCTCGATGACAGCTCTATAATGTTCTTTTAACCCTGTTGACCCTCCGTAGTGCTTTAGTTTAATTTGTATTATTTTCATCAGTGTTTGTATTTATTTTTTGTATTTATATGTGCTAACTAGTAGGATGGAATAGAAGGCCATAAATAAATAAATAAATAAATAAATAAATAAATAAATAAATAAATAAATAAATAAATAAATAAATAAATAAATAAATAAATAAATAAGTTAGTAAGTTAGTAAATAAATAAATAAATAAATAAATAAATAAATAAATAAATAAATAAATAAATAAATAAATAAATAAATAAATAAATAAATAAATAAATAAATAAATAAATAAATAAATAAATAATTTTGAATAAATTTATGCTAGAAACAAACATTTCGCGTGTATACAAAATTTCCCGTTATTTCACGAATTTAAATTTATGGTATTTTGACCTGGACTTAAAACTTTTGCTTTTATCAGCAGGAAGATCGTATTTCGCCAAACCGTGGTTTGGAAAAACGATATTTCGCGAAAATGATCTTTTGGAAAATTGGCTTAAAAATAATGGATTCTGGTAAACGTTCATTCGGGAAAGAGGTATATTGAGAATTTTGAATTCGGGAATTTTATTCGGAAAAATATGCAGGAAGACATTTGAATACTCCTAATATTATATTAAAGTGATAAAATATATCCTGCAAAATGTACAGATGTTGAAATAAAATAAATAAAAAAAACTTTGTTATAATTTCATAAATCGATAACACTTATGATTTTAACTTCGACTTTGAAATTTGGACTTTGAATGAAAGTCACGAAAGAAAGATGCAAATGGCAGAGATGAAGTTTTAAATAGCAGTGGCTGGAATATATCTCTGAGACCACCAACGTAATGAAGAAATCAGAAACAATCTGATTACGACTTAAGGTTTCTTCTTCTTCTTCTTCTTCTTCTTCTTCTTCTTCTTCTTCCACAGTCTCACTCCTTCTCGCCACTTTAATAAATGGGCAACTGACTACTCTCATCTATTGCATTTATTCGTACATTGCTTCACAGCTAGAATAGATTGCAATGGATAGGAGAGCTTTTAATTTGAGGTACGAGTTTTACTACTTGTATAGAATTGTTTATTTTTAGATCATTTTTTCAGCATTATAGGTCATTTTATAGATCATTTTTAGGTTTTTTTTTAGGTCATCAAAATCTGCCCCTTGGTTATCGGTTATCTTTATGAAAGAATGTAAACAGAATTGTCAAAAAACATATCTTCACGTTTTATAATTACATTTTAACTAATGACACTAATTACAGCAAAAATGTTACATTTAGAAAAAACATTAACATTAATTGGTATACCTTATTTTGTTTCATGGAGTGCAGTTTCATAGAAAGGACTTTGCCGACAGACCTTCTACTGCCCCATACTAATTGGTTGTCATAAATAAATGTCTTCCTTACTGTGACGGAAATCTTGACTTCTCCTGTTAGTAACCAATCACAACCCTCGTTCAGAAGAATTGACAGGCTCTCGTCAAATCCACGTGGAGGCAGAGTTGCCGCATCTTTTCCGAATTCTAAGAATCCCGTCAGTCTCATTTCGAGGGTCGCCAGGATTGTGGCAACTGTGCAATGTTGGGACGAGGGGACAGGATGGAATTGTCAGAGATTTCAGTGTAGGATGTCATAAATCTGTGAGTGGGTGTTCAAAGGAGCAACCGAACTTCACCCCTTGAAATAAAATAAGGTATAGCCTCGAGTTTGTTGGCAGTTCAAACGGTAAATTTTCATCACAAATTGAACAAAGAAAGACTAAAAATAAAATTTCTTGGAGGTTTTTTTATGTATTTGACATTTATTACATTAATTATGCATTATTTACACGTATTTTACTGTAATGTAAATAACCTTTGTGCGAGATCGTGCGTATTTGCTTGGTTTCCCCACAAAACCTATCCGCGGAAAGTCTAAAATTCCACATTCAGTATTCCCAACCTAACACACATAACAATTTCCCTCTTCTTACCGCTTAAGTGACATATTGATTTTACTGCTTTAGGCTTTTAACATATTATTTTTAGAGACGTTCAATATAGTAATAATTATAAATTGAAACTTACGACTACAATTTCACCTAAATTGCACTGTTAATTATTGTTTTTAAATATTTACAAAAATTAAGTAAACTCTACAACTCCACTAAAGTTACTGCATTCGTGATGCAAGTAACATTAAGGATGCCGTGAAAAAATCAACAAGATTCCATAGACTGGGGGAAAGACAGACGTATATCACGGCCTGCTGGAGTATATAGTAAACACAGAAAACATTTTAAAGCAACAATGTTGAAGATAGATATTTTTGTTTTGCAAATTTGCCGTCATTGAACAGAATCCAAGATGGAGAGATTTCATTGCAACTAATTAGAAATTCCTCTTTCAGGTATGTAATAAACGATCTTCGCACAAAATAATGTACGATACACGAGCTGTATGTTTTCTTTCAATTCTCGGAAATTAAAAAGCTCAACTACGTTTCGCTTTTTCAAACTTTTCCTCGAACATGAAAACTTCAACATACCGCTCTTGTAACGCATATTACTATTTTTACGCGTAAAGTCTCAACCCTGATTTCTACAGGGACATCATTTTATTTTTACTAACATTTCTAATATTAACCTGGCTATACCTTTGGCTTAAAGGTTGTGAACCGGAAACACCGTTTGATACCCCCTTCCACTGGAGTTCGATGATACTGGCGTAAGATACAAATAAATCACTTTACTAGGTATAGGAGGGATGAAAAGTAGTTCATCCATTTACGTAAAGTAGGAAATATCGCAATTTTGAGTTTGATAATTTTCATTAGGGTTTTCTTTAATCAAAATGCAGTACAGTATTAACAATGAGTGTTTTTACTCTCGAACTGAGCTGTCCGTTCGGACGTATTCATTATGCAGTGTATATTATACTGTCTACAGCACATTAGCGTACAATATAGAGAATGACGTTAAATTGAAAAATAATCATAATATGGATATTTAAACACAATTTTGAAAATGATGGCCGTTCATGTCTATACAGGCTTCAGTTCTTTTTGCATATTATCGCACTATATACTATTGTACCTAATTCCAATTACCAGTTTCGTCTTTCGTACTACTAACTCATGTTGAAATAATTCTGTACCTACTCTATAAAAGAGTACCTTACATACTGTATATATTGAATCTTCACTTCTGTCCGATCCGAAAAGATAAAATTATTCAGACATGCTATTTATTATCCGTTCAAGTGGTTTTGGTCGTAGAAAGGAGGGAAATCACGTGACAGTTAATTACTTAACGAGGCCTTTTTATTTAAGTTATTTTAAACAGTTATATAATATTACGCACACGTCCAATTCCTAACAGAAATTAATGTTTTCAGAAAAGAACTAAGACAGCCCAGCCACAAAGGAACGGGCAGAAGTGGGTGGGGAAACCGGGATGCGACATAGGCAAACGGACGACAGTACCTGTGCGAGAATATGGTTCAATATTGAAAGCGAACATATTTCTGGAACATACTATACTCACTAACTCAGTACTGATTGTGTTTACTAAGCCTCGTTCAGTATGTTACTAAAAATTACTGCATTCCATGTGTGTCACTCCCGAAGATAGTGAATATGAACAGAATCAGCCTAGCACTTTATGAGGAACTGCTGTATAGCCCTACAAGCTGACAGACCTGCACAATAGCACAAAATCAGTTTTTCTGTTTCACAAATACTCAAAATGTGTAATCGGATCTGGAAACAGGTTTTTGCAGGTTCATAATGATCACCGAGTTAAAATCTCTTCTAGAAATCAATTTCTTTTCTCTTGAAGAAGGGTTGGGACCTACAATGTCCTGCAGAAGTGAGTTGCTTCCTTGTTGCTCTGCAGCGGAGAGATGTTTGTGAGCGGCTCGTCCTTCATGCGATGCACCTGTGTATCCAACAACATATTGTTTGAATTCCTATCGCCCTCGGCACTCCTCCTACGTTATGCTATCACAAATATCTCCACGCTACATATCACGTATCACCGTCATGGCAACAAGGTTGTACGTCTATATTTCTAGGTCACAGACGAGCACAGCCGTAGTTCAGTCAGCTGATGCTTCTTGCGAGAAGGGACTGGAGTTTGATCTCCCGTTGGCCCTGTGAGATTTGTGATGAATAGACCACGGAATTTTATGCACTAAAAAGAAAAAGAACATATGAATGCAACTATGCAATAAAAACTGTTGAAATACTGTATGTGCTAAACATTGAAATATATGCTGTAAAATAAATTAATAGTACATTATGCAGCGAGCCTATAATGATAGTAATTAAGACGCGAGTATGTTCATGAAACAAGCGCAAGCGAAAGGCTTGAAGAGACGGTGAATTGATGCTAATTTGTGTGTTTTTTTTTTTCGACTGAGTTGTCTTTCGATTGCATATCCGAGAATAATCGATACCTGCGCTTTCATATTGCTACAATGGTTATTCTGATTGTTGGAACACCTGAACTTTAATGAATAGGTGTTCTTTAATGAGGTGCATTAAAGGACTGCTACCAGGTATATAATTACTACATTTCGGCATGGTCCAGCATAGTAGTACATTATGCAACGAGCCTATAATGGTAGTAATTAAGACGCGAACACGTTTATGAAACGAGCGCAAGCGAGTTTCATAATTTTCATACGAGCGTCTTAATTACCATTATAGACAAGTTTCATTCGACTTTTTATGCTCGATCATATTTCTAACTTGAAATTATTCATAAGTATTCATTTTATTCTTATCTGACTGAGGAGCGGAACTGACCTTGTGCAATACCTCGTAAATTGTGAGATGCGCGCAGACGCGAAAGTATTGATTTTTTCCGAGAAACAAATGTCGACATTGACCTTGATATAATCTAGAGAGTAAAATAAACATTAATCTTGATATAACCTTGGAATTGAATTAGACATTGAAAAACGAGATGACAAATTGAATTTATTTGAATATTATTTACAATTAACGCTAATTATTATAGTAATAGAACTGACTTTATTTCAAATATAGGTGATTTATTGTGCAATTGGTGAAATGAATTTGCGGCCATGAGCTTTGTGAATTGATGCTAATTTGTGTGTGTGTTTTTTTTTCGACTGAGTTGTCTTTCGATTGCATATCCGAGAATAATCGATACCTGCGCTTTCATATTGCTACAATGGTTTTTCTGATTGTTGGAACACCTGAACTTTAATGAATAGGTGTTCTTTAATGAGGTGCACTAAAGGACTGCTACCAGGTGTATAATTACTACATTTCGGCATAGTCCAGCATAGTAGTACATTATGCAACGAGCCTATAATGGTAGTAATTAAGACGCGAGTACGTTTATGAAACGAGCGCAAGCGAGTTTCATAATTTTCATACGAGCGTCTTAATTACCATTATAGACAAGTTTCATACGACTTTTTATGCTCGATCATATTTCTAACTTGAAATTATTCATAAGTATTCATGTTATTCTTATTTGACTGAGGAGCGGAACTGACCTTGTGCAATACCTCGTAAATTGTGAGATATGCGCAGACGCGAAAGTATTGATTTTTTCCGAGAAACAAATGTCGACATTGACCTTGATATAATCTAGAATGTAAAATAAACATTAATCTTGATATAACCTTGAAATTGATTTATACATTGAAAAACGAGATGACAAATTGAATTTATTTGAATATTATTTACAATTAACGCTAATTATTATAGTAATAGAACTGACTTTATTTCAAATATAGGTGATTTATTGTGCAATTGGTGAAATGAATTTGCGGCCATGAGCTTTGTGAATTGATGCTAATTTGTGTGTGTGTTTTTTCGACTGAGTTGTCTTTCGATTGCATATCCGAGAATAATCGATACCTGCGCTTTCATATTGCTACAATGGTTTTTCTGATTATTGGAACACCTGAACTTTAATGAATAGGTGTTCTTTAATGAGGTGCATTAAAGGACTGCTACCAGGTATATAATTACTACATTTCGGCATGGTCGAGCATAGTAGTACATTATGCAACGAGCCTATAATGGTAGTAATTAAGACGCGAGTACGTTTATGAAACGAGCGCAAGCGAGTTTCATAATTTTCATACGAGCGTCTTAATTACCATTATAGACAAGTTTCATACGACTTTTTATGCTCGACCATATTTCTAACTTGAAATTATTCATAAGTATTCATGTTATTCTTATCTGACTGAGGAGCGGAACTGACCTTGTGCAATACCTCGTAAATTGTGAGATGTGCACAGACGCGAAAGTATTGATTTTTTCCGAGAAACAAATGTCGACATTGACCTTGATATAATCTAGAGAGTAAAATAAACATTAATCTTGATATAACCTTGAAATTGATTTATACATTGAAAAACGAGATGACAAATTGAATTTATTTGAATATTATTTACAATTAACGCTAATTATTATAGTAATAGAACTGACTTTATTTCAAATATAGGTGATTTATTGTGCAATTAGTGAAATGAATTTGCGGGCATGAGCTTTGTGAAAGGCTTGAAGATGACGGTGAATTGATGCTAATTTGTGTTTTTTTTTCGACTGAGTTGTCTTTCGATTGCATATCCGAGAATAATCGATACCTGCGCTTTCACATTGCTACAATGGTTTTCTGATTGTTGGAACACCTGAACTTTAATGAATAGGTGTTCTTTAATGAGGTGCATTAAAGGACTGCTACCAGGTGTATAATTACTACATTTCGGCATAGTCGAGCATAGTAGTACATTATGCAACGAGCCTATAATGGTAGTAATTAAGACGCGAGTACGTTTATGAAACGAGCGCAAGCGAGTTTCATAATTTTCATACGAGTGTCTTAATTACCATTATAGGCAAGTTTCATACGACTTTTTATGCTCGACCATATTTCTAATTGAAATTATTCGTAAGTATTCATGTTATTCTTATCTGACTGAGGAGCGGAACTGATCTTATGCAATACCTCGTAAATTGTGAGATGTGCGCAGACGCGAAAGTATTGATTTTTTCCGAGAAACAAATGTCGACATTGACCTTGATATAATCTAGAGAGTAAAATAAACATTAATCTTAATATAACCTTGAAATTGAATTAGACATTGAAAAACGAGATGACAAATTGAATGTATTTGAATATTATTTACAATTAACTAATTATTATAGTAACAGAACTGACTTTAT
Source organism: Periplaneta americana (assembly GCA_025594305.2). Classification (NCBI taxonomy): domain Eukaryota; kingdom Metazoa; phylum Arthropoda; class Insecta; order Blattodea; family Blattidae; genus Periplaneta; species Periplaneta americana. The sequence goes on along the minus strand of JAJSOF020000025.1, from coordinate 23,858,277 downwards.
TTCAAATATAGGTGATTTATTGTGCACTTGGTGAAATGAATTTGCGGGAATGTGCTTTGTGAAAGGCTGGAAGATGACGGTGAATTGATATTAATTTGTGTGTTGTTTTTTTCGACTGAGTTGTCTTTCGATTGCATATCCGAGAATAATCGATACTTGCGCTTTCATATTGCTACAATGGTTATTCTGATTGTTGGAACACCTGAACTTTAATGAATAGGTGTACTTTAATGAGGTCCATTAAAGGGCTGCTAACAGGTGTATAATTACTACATTTCGGCATGGTCGAGCATAAAATGATTTAAAGTAATAAATGTTAAGAAGCGAAATTGCACAGAAGACGATTTTTGCATGAGTAGAAAAACATTGAAACAGTCTTGAAGAATTTATAACAAGAGTGACGTGATTTGTAACATTTGTTGTGATAAATGCGTAAGAAAATGTAATTTTGTAGTTAAAAATCGGAAAAAAAATTTTGTACGAAGCAACTGTGGAATTCACAACACATTTTTGTTATTCTAAATTTAATTTGTGATTTAGTAAATACAAAAAATATTCTTTGTTCTTAACTTCTATAATAAATTGTCTAGTTTTCATTAATCAGATAATCTTTTCGTAATTTGATCTTTATTGTAATTGTAAATTGAATATTAATTGTAATTTTATTCTTCATATTGTAGCTATTGATTTCCTATGTTTTCTTATCGTTTATCTTAATGTTTTTTTTTCTTTCAAATCGTCACATAATTGTTTTTAATCATTGTTCATTGTGAACTGATTAGTAGGCCAATCTATCGAACCCTTATTTAGGGCGGCTTTTGTTGATACAAATATCTCTCTCCCCTGTTAGAGGGGCAAAGAAGGCCTGACGGCCTTATCTCTACCAGGTTAAATAAATAAAATACTCAGATACTAAATTTTTAGCTTCAGAATAATAGCCAATTAAAGAAATGATACTCCTGAATAATTCATTCTTTATCTGCAATATTCTTTTACTCTAAAAACTCAAGCATAATGGTATTTTACAAACAACTTCAAATTAATGTAGCTCTGAAAATATTGAGATTAGGACAAATGTTTATATGACTTTTTTGCTCAGAATGTATCGGAAATAAGCTCCGTAAATGACGGTAAATCCTCGTGAATCACCCTGTATAATCCGCAGTTTGGAAGATAGAGAGATTGTGTTTGCAGTAATAAACTGTATTTTTTCACTGGGTACCTAGACACACGATCACAACAATCCTCAATATTATCCATTCCCTCCCACCGAACATCCTCATATTCATCTTCTTTCACTGTGGCTGTTCTTCGGCTTTGGAATTCTCTACCGAGTAATGTCAGGGACTGTCAGACATCAAACCAATTTAAGAATAGGCTAACGAGATATTTTTCTAACAATTCTTGTTAACAATAATAGCTGTTTCAGGTTTCTCAATGTTTAATGGTTATATATATATATATATATATATATATATATATATATCATGTAAATATCTAAATTATCTCATCATCATCATCATCATTATTATTATTATTATTATTATTATTATTATTACTATTATTATTATTATTATTATCATTATTATTATTATTATAACTCTTTCTTATCAATGTTTATGTATTGTCACACTAACATTACTTATCCAACTTTCATTATTTACTTTCATGTTGTTTTATGGTCTAGATATTAATGTAATAACTATGTAAGCAATTGTATTAAATTAGAATTAGAGTCATCATCATCATTATTATTACTATTATTATTATTATAATTATTATAATTATATAACTCTTTCTTACCAATGTTTATTATTGTCACACTAACATTACTTATCCAACTTTCATTATTTACTTTCATGTTATTTTATGGTCTAGATATTAATGTAATAACTATGTAAACGATTGTATTCAATTAAAATTAGAGTCTGGCTGGGCGGAAGAGAAGGCCTTACTGGCCTTATCTCTGCCAGATTAAATAAATAAATAATAATTATTATTATCATTATCATTATTATTATTATTATTATTATTATTATTATTATTATTATACCTTGAACCGAATTCAATTTGGAGAGGGGGTCACTCTGATCCGGCACTGCGATCTTTCAAGATCTTTTGCGCTAGGCCATTCCCAAACACACCGGTGGACTACACTAAGGTTCGCTGCGTATCCAGATTTCGAGCAGGCAACCTCACTCGTCCCTAGGCCAGCCCCCTCCTTGCGTCGGATATTGTGTCAGACGAGAACACAACTGTGGCAAATTACCGATTGAGTGATCGAATCGTCAAGGTCTGTAGCTATATGAATTGGATTACACGACGTTATTTCAAGACAGCCTACGTGTCATGTGTTGACACGCATGTGAGCGTCATATCTGACGTACTTTGAACTACGGTACTTAGTATTCTATAAGAATACAATGTCACGACTCCTTGAAATAAATCAAGACACAGTCCATCGGAACATTTATAATGTAGGATTATCAAGGATGTACGCTTGACGTTAACGTCATCACCTCGCAGAAGGTCTTCCATCATGTAAATGTATATTTTCCAATTTACAATAGCACACACATTAATTCATTTCATGGTTGCTGATCCTTGCATTGTAAATTGCTGTCATGTTCGAACATTTTGTTAATACATAATATTAAAGCATTAATAACAGACTGGCTGTTTTCCTCAAGAATACATGTAGCAGTTCCTTTATGCTGGTAGAAGATGAACACTGATGCATAAGGCTCAGAATGGACGACCGAAACATATCGATAGATTTTAGGTAAAAGGGCTTAAGCCTCATTTTTCTAAATGTGACTTTTTTTTGCTGTAATTAGTGTCATTAGTTAAAATGTAATTTCAAAACGTGAAGATATGTTTTTTGACAATTATGTTTACATTCTTTCATAAAGACAACTGATAACTAGAGAGCGGAATTTAGGCAAAAACCTATTTTTCTTCCTTGATACATACAGGCTTGTGATTTAATATTTACATTTTTTGTGGAAATATAGGTATAAATAAAGGGTCTTCATAGTGCCTAAAATGCCTATTTCAACGTTAGTGCTTATTTTAAAGTTTTTTTTTTTTAATTTTTGCATCATTTTTCGTGACTGTTTACTGTTATTTATTTATTTAAATTTAAATTTAAATTTAAATATACAGAATAAAGAATATAATTACAAACAAGAGAAATAGAAATAAAATAATACAATCAATATAAAAAAGGAGATACAGTAGTATTAACAAAATTTGAGACCGAATGAGCAGCGCTCGTATTCGGTCGCAGTTCAGATATAATATTAATAGGCCTATAAGAGAATATAAAATAAAATAAAATAGGAAATAAAATTAAAATTACAGTTACAGAAATTATATAATACAATATTAATATAGGCCTAAGAGAAATATAGAAAATAAAAAATAATAAATAAAATAAAATAGGAACTAAAATTTAAATTACAGCGGCAATGGAATTATATAATACTAGAGAAGAATAATATCGCACGTGAAAAGTAGTTTTTCTTAACATCCTGTACCGTTTACATTCAAAGACGGATAACAACTCTTTCCTAGCAGTGAACGACACAATAGAGAAGTACCTCCGGGCCACCCAACTTGTGGCAAGGACAGAATTTGGACCATCATGACAATGCCCCAGCACGTCGGGAGCTCTTGGTGAGCGAATTCCTCGCACAGCACAAGATACCTGTCCTTCCACAGCCACCATATTCTCCAGATCTTGCTCCATCAGATTTATACTTATTTCCAAAGGTCAAATCCCTACTCAAGGGACGGCGGTTTGCGTCAGCCGAAGAGGTGAAAATTCAAGCGAAAAGCGCTCTGCGGGAAGTGACCATAGATGAGCTGCAGGGATGTTTCGAGAAGTGGTATGGACGCTGGCAGAAGTGTGTCACTGCCCAGGGGACGTACTTTGAAGGCGGTGTTGTGTAAATGGTTATACGTGGTACAGTCATTAAGTTCTAATACTGAGCGCATAATGGCGTTGTGGTGCACTATAGCGCATAGGTGGCGCCATGGTATGATACCTTGTCAGTTAGTCTCTCGACCCAACAAGAGACAGTTGAGTGCATGCACTTGTAAGCAGAACTACGGTCTTTGTTGTGACGGTGATTTGAATGCGCACGTCGGAACCCGAGATGTCACAGTTTGAGTAACGGGAAAAATCAAGTTCTGCCAGAAATTAGGCAAAACTGGTGCCGAAACGTTTCAAATGATGGAGCAAGTTTACGGTGGGGACGCAGTGAGTCGCAGTGTTGTCTTTAGGTGGCACTGACGTTTTTTGCAAGGAAGAGACAGTTTGGAAGATGATGTGCGTACTGGTCGGCCACAAACAATTCGAACTGGACGCAAGATCCAAGAAGTTGTAACGTTGGTGCGTGCTAACCGCTCCCAATCGGTAGACCATATCGCAGCAACAGTAGGGGTCAGCCATGGTACTTGCTACAAAATTCTGTCTGATGACCTGAACATGTCTCGTGTTACCCAGCACAGTGTGCCACGAATCCTGTCGCAAGACCAACGTGATGATCGCATGACGATTTGTGGTGACCTCATCAGTAGTGCTGACGATGATCCGACGTTTCTCAACCGGATAATAACTGGAGACGAAACTTGGTGTTTCCTTTACGATCCTCAACTGAAACGACAATCCGCCACCTGGAAAACGCCGTTATCACCACGACAGAAAAAACCGCGACAAGACAGGTCAAAAGGCAAGGTGATGCTTGAACTGTTTTTTGATTCAAAAGGAATTGTTCACATGGAATTCATCCCAGAAGGTGCAACTGTGAACAAAACCCGCTACAAAGAGATCCTTGGCCGTTTACGAGATTCAATTCGCCGTAAGCGACCTGAGCTATGGCGTACAAAGAATTGGCTGTTGCTACATGACAACGCCCCTGCACATCGCTCTGTCCTTGTCCAAGAGGAACTTGCAAGACAACAGGTGACAGTTCTTCCACACCCTCCGTACTCACCTGATCTCGCACCATGCGATTTTTTTCTCTTTCCTCGCATGAAAGCAACCCTACGAGGGCGTAGATTTCATTCTTCCGAAGAGGTCATGACTGCCACAAGAGAAGCCATACGGGACCTTCCTGCCAACATCTTTCAACGGTGCTTCCAGAAGCTATACCAACGTTGGCAAACGTGCATAACGGCCAACGGAGACTATTTTGAGAGAGGATGTGGTTCTGTTTAAATGTACGCCGTGTTATGCGGCATCTTGTGATACATCCAGATTCTTGTGGGAGCCTACCCTCCAGGCGTCAATTCTTAGAACTTAATGACTGTACCACGTATGCCATCTGCAACAAAGGTATCTACGCATGTTCGTACTGAGTCCATACGCCTGGAGAGGAAGTCACATACCACACGGACAAGGCAGAGAAGTTGCCTATAGAGCATGGCGTTACCAACCGAAGTTCCGGTACTTTATGACTCTACTAGTATTATCCCATGCTATGGCATCGCATGATTTATACTAGAATAGGGCTTACAACCGGTTTTCAGACAGCATCTGTACAAGTAGAGCACCCGACCGAATGTTCGAATTTCAACCGATTATTTAATATAAACTTACATGTTTTAAGTTTAACATAGATCTGTTTACTCTATTTACAAGATTTGTTTATCAGAAATGTAATGTACTGTTTTACATGAAGCATTTTTGTATTATCAGTTGAATTTGAGGAGAGCTTTCGACGAGAGCTCACAGTTTCCTTGTTAGTTCTCTTAGTTCTTGTTGTACAAATGGAGAAAGGGACATGTTTCCATGTGACGTACCATCTCCGCTCGTACTTTTCCTTTTAATAGAAGAGTGATTGAATGACGTCATCATGTCATTCTTTGTCCTGAAAGGAAGATTGACCCGCATGGTTAGAGTTGAATTAGTGTAATCATTTGTATCTCAGCATGTAACCGATTTAAAACAAATTCCTGCCTCTGCAGAATGAGTGTTGAAACATTCACATCATTACGATTGCTCATTTCAGAATTTACTACTGCGGAGTATAGAGTTTCTGATTTCAAGAAGTTTTACAACTTTAATAACGTTAAAAAAAAGTCACATTTACTTACTTACGGTTTTTAAGAAACCCGGAGGTTCATTGTCGCCCTCACATAAGCCAGCCATCGGTTCCTATCCTGAGCAACATTAATCCAGTCTCTACCATCATATTCCACCTCCCTCAAATCCATTTTAATATTATCTTCCCATCTACGTTTCGGCCTCCCCAAAGATCTTTTTCCCTCCGGCCTCCAAACTAACACTCTATTTGCATTTCTGGATTCGTCCATACGTGCTACATGCCCTGCCCATCGCAAACGTCTGGATTTAATGTTCCTAACGATGTCAGATGAAAAATACAATGCGTGCAGTTCTGCGTTGCATAACTTTCTCCATTCTCCTGTAACTTCATCCCACTTAGCCCCAAATACTTTCCTAAGAACCTTATTCTCAAACACCCTTAATCTCTGTTCCTCTCTCAAAATGGGAGTCCAAGTTGCACAACTATACAGACCAACCGGTAATATAACTGTTTTATAAATTCTAACTTTCAGACTTTTTGACAGCAGACTAGATTATAAAAGCTTTTCAACCGAATAATAACAGGCATTTCCCATATTTATTGTACACCAACTATTCCTACCTTTTTAACCTTCCTTTCCTATTTCTTAGACCTTACTGGCATGTATCATGTTTACGTCTTATTTCTAGCTCCCTTTACTTCTTACGTCACTTCATCATTTCAATTATTAGCTTTTCACTATGTTTATACACTTCATAACCTTTGTAACATAATGATCTTCTCACTCTTTTTCACTTTTTCTTTTCAATATCTTTTGCCACTTTTCCCCCACTTACACACCATTTTCTTAAATTGTAGATTGGTTTTTCATTCCTATTACATCTTTGTTTCACACTCTCTGTTTGCTTCTCATTATCGGTGTTTCCCTTACTATTCGACCTATCTTTTCTTTTCCCTTTATCTTCATTTCCTGCCTTTTCTTAACTCTTTATCAGCTGGCAGTCTTCATTCATTTCTCTTCTTTCTCGGCCTTGAGAGGCACGTCATTCATTCATTCATTCATTCATTCATTCATTCATTCATTCATTCATTCATTCATTCATTCATTCATTCAGTGTTCTGCCCAAGAACAGGTCTTTCACTGCAAACCCAGCTTTCACCAATCTTTCCTATTTTCTGCTTTCCTCTTTGTCTCCTCATACGATCCATATATCTCAATGTCGTCTATCATCTGATATCTTCTTCTTTCCCGAACACTTCTCCGTTCACCATTCCTTCCAGTGCAACTTTCAGTAGGCAGTTTCTTCTCAACCAGTGACACAAACCAATTTATATTTCTCTTCCTGATCAGTTTCAGCATCAATCTTTCTTCACACACTCTTTCCAATACAGATACGTTTCTTATTCTGTCTGTCCACTTCACACATTTCGTTTCTTCTCCATATCCACAGAGAAATATGTTGGCATGTTTATAATGGAAGGAAGAATTGAAATTTTAATGGAACTAATTGCATTTGTGGTTTGTTTCATTCCTGTAGTGTACGTTTGCCCACATTCTAGGAAGAGAGCTTCTGAAGAAATATAAGTTAATTCTGGAGTATGTAATTGCAATAGGAAGTTATATTCTATCTCCTTCAGATTTTCTAGCCATCAAGTCATATATAAAGCAGACATCAGTGTCTTAAATTTGTAGAAATGAAAGTCCAAACGTGTAGCTAAAAAAATTACCAGATTTTACTTAAAACAAATTTAGGAGCCGTGACGCACTTAGATATTTTACCTGCAGTAATTGCTCTAGTTGCGTGACGCTGCTGGTATGTTTACTATGCACATTAAAACCCCAATCATGGCGCACATGGTAAACACCCAAATGTAGATACCCGTGCCTGGGATTGAACCGCAGTACGCTTGATGTGAATTCGTCAAATAATTGACTAGCATCTAATCTGTGCCTAGGGAACCACTTCAAAATGAAGCAATACAGGTTCACTCATTCATTTAATGTTCTGCCGAAGGGCAGGTATTTCACTGCAAACCCAGCTTTCTCAATCTTTCCTATTTTTGCCTTCCTCTTTGTCTCCTCATGTGATCCTCATATCTTAATGTCGTCTGTCATCTGATATCTTCTTCTGCCCTGAACTCTTTTCCCGTTCACCATTCCTTCCAGTGCATCCTTCAGTAGGCAGTTTCTTCTCAGCCAGTGACCCAACAATTCCTTTTCTCTTCCTGATCAGTTTCAGCATCATTTTTCTTCACCCACTTTACCCAACATAACTTCATTTCTTATTCTGTCTGTCCACTTCACAAGCTCTATTCTTCTCCATATTCACATTTCAAATGCACGCCCCATACAATGCCACACTCCACACAAAGCACTTTACTAGTCTCTTCCTCAGTTATTTTACCAGAGGTCCGCATAAGATGCTCCTTTTTTATTAAAAACTTCCTTTACCATTGCTATCGTCCTTTTGACTTCCTGGCAGCAGCTAATGTTACTGCTTATAGTACATCCCAAGTATTTGAAGCTGTTCACTTGCTCTACTGCCTCATTTAGAATTCGCAAGTTTACCTTCTTTACTTTTCTTCCTGTGACCATGCTCTTCGTCTTGTTATACAAAAATATAATTATGTAAAATTACAAAATTTTGAAGAAGAATTCAGATTTGCATTAGTGAAAACATGTCAGGTAACTTCGCAGCAATAACGTTGGAAGGAAGACAATATGCATCTGGCATTTATCAATATCTACGTAGGCGACATGGATGTGAACCGAGACATTTGTACAGTCTACGCCGTTATCGCTTGAATACACAATTTCCTTATTTTGTTTGTAAGAATCCCCACGACCTTCGCCCCAGACAGATTACATGTATCAGTCCAAGACCTTGACCATGCATTAGACCAGCACTAATAATCGCGCTGATATGCTAAAGTGTCTCCGTGTCGTAAGTGATTCCATTTTCAAGTTCGACACTTCGTCTAAAACTTCCATTTAAATAAAGATAATTTTTTGTTCGCTGATTGCGTTTAATTTTCCCTCTACTTTCATAATCACAGACGAAGATAAACAGCGAAGAGCCTTGAAGTTCTTTGAATTAAGGAAATAAGTCGTGAAACATTGTGATTGAGTGATTCGGTGTTTTACTAAAAATGTTGGAGAGTATTTAGAAGAGTTTGTCTGAATTATAAAACAGAATTTTCGTTGCTAGTGTACATTTCTTTAAGTTAGCACAAGTATTAACCGTTCGCAAAGTACACAACTGCTAGGATGTGTCATTTAAGTTAACACTAGAAAGACGGAGGGGTCATTTTGACCCCTATTCCATATTTATGAACGCATTACTCCTATGCTGCATGTACTGTATTATCCAATTGTGGCTCTATGGCATTTCTTAATTTTACCAAGGTATTGAAATCTGGACGTTGAACATTTTATGTATATATACGTAGATCTTAAGTACTGAACATTCTCAAAAACTTCAACGTGTACATAATGTCTGCGTCCGATTTATTTTCAATATCCGCCGACATGATCATATATGGGAATATTTTCTACGACTCTCCTGGCTCCGCTTGCAAGATCGACGTTTAGTACATTCTCTTTGCCTGCCATACCGAATTATACATGATTTCACTCCCAACTACCTTGCCTCTCGGTTTACTCTCCTAGCTTCACATCATAATCGTAATACACGTTCACAGCACAATCTGTTGCTATCAATACCACGTCATCAGACATCTCTGTACTCAAGTTCTTTCTCGATAGCCATGGCCCGCTCATGGAATTCGCTGCTGCTGGAAATCAGGGGTAGTCTTAGTCCTCAGTTGTTTAAAATTAGGTTGTTTAGAAATATTTTAAATGTACAGAATTAGTTTTTTTAGATATAATATTTATTATTATTATTATTATTATTATTATTATTATTTTAAACAGTCATTGCTTTGTTTTTTCCATCAGTACTAATATCTAGGTAATTGTCATTGTCCCAATCCAATCTATGCTGATTATACTAATTGTACTATTTCTTTAGTTGTGTGATTATAATCGTGTGTATTAATTCTTTTCTTTTAAGTTAATACTAGTATAACAGAATGTATTTTCCTGTTTGTGGTTATATTAATATGTATTCAACTTCTCGTTTTTATTTTATTTTTTATTACTATTATTATTTTTAAGTTAAAACTAGTATACCGGTATGTATTTTTCTGTATTTGTTTTGATCCTGGGTTGAGTGGAAGAAAAGGCCAGATGGCCTTAACTCTGCCAGGAAAATAAAACTATTATTATTACCGGTATTATTATTATTATTATTATTATTATTATTATTATTATTATTATTATTATTATTATACTCTGTGCTGAACTGTAATTGGCCACTGGCTGTTATACAGCACATTAAATATAAATAAATAAGATAAAATAAATTATTATTATTATTATTATTATTACGACTACTACTACTACTACTACTACTACTACTACTACTACTACTACTACTACTACTACTACTACTACTACTACTACTACTATATGAATATTTTTATTGTCACCAAAATCGTGTACAATTTGTGTATCATTAGTTAATGGTGATCCTGTTACATTTCTGTTTTCCAGGAAACCACCCTTAACTGCATTTTACTCTTCATAATTATTACTATATATTCCATACTACATGTAATCATTATAGTTATTTATTAACAAAAACTCTTTACATTCGGTTAATATTTCTTATATACATATGTTTATATTTGAGATTTCTGTTCCCATTTTTTCTTTACTATATACAAAAATTTTCCAAGTTCCCTCAGTTCTCTTTCGTTTTCTGTTCTATACAATTTCCTATATGCTATTTCTACATTTAGTATTAGTAATGCTTCCTCAATAAAATTTTTCTTGTTCTTTCATTTTCTGGACAACATAGGAGAATGTGTAGTGCGTCTTCTTTTCTATTACATAAGGGACATATGTATTCTCCTACGTCTCCTCTTCTATTTTTTAGCTTCCAAATTCCCAGTTTCCACCATGCTAGTCCCATTCATTCTTCCCTGTTGTTAATTTTAGTATACTCTTCCTGTCCCCATATGGTTTTCATTTCTTTGTAATTCATTAATGATTTTAAACTATTTAAATTGCTAGACATTTCCTGTCTCACTATCTCGTTATTCCTTCTCATTATAATGCTACTTACTTACTTACTGGCTTTTAAGGAACCTGGAAGTTCATTGCCGCCCTCACATAAGCCCGCCATTGGGCCCTATCCTGAGCAAGATTATCCAGTCTCTACCATCATATCCCACCTCCCTCAAATTCATTTTCATATTATCTTCCCATCTACGCCTCGGCCTCCCTAAAGGTCCTTTTCCCTCCGGCCTCCCAACTAACACTCTATATGCATTTCTGGATTCGCCCATACGTGCTACATGCCCTGTCCATCTCAAATGTCTGGATTTAATGTTCCTAATTATGTCAGGTGAAGAATACAATGCGTGCAGCTCTGCGTTGTGCAACTTTCTCCATTCTCCTGTAACCTCATCCCTCTTAGTCCCAAATATTTTCCTAAGAACCTTATTCTCAAACACGCTTAATCATTATAATGTTATCTATCAAATTTATATTAATTTCCCCAATTTCTTGCCATATCCAATTTAGTCCTAAACTGCTTACATTATTTTCTAATTCTTTTATCCAATTTGACTTAGTTTTCATCGTTTGTAGGTATCTTAAACATCTTTTCAAGATATCATTTTCTTCTTTCTCTACGATGTAACCCAAAAATTTAATTTTCCTAACTAATATTGTTCCCCTATTACCCTTCATCCCCATTTCCAATCTGGCTGCTATATGTGAAACATTTTATGAGATCCCCAAATATTTCTTACACCATTTAGATCTTATTCTGTCTATATTTACTTCTGATAAGTAATTTCCCCATATCTCAACATGCTTCAACCATGGCCCTGTAAATATCATTTAATCTTTTGCTATCTATGTTGGGCCATTTATTTAAAGATTTGTCTATTGCTATTAGTGCTACGTTTCCTTTATTGAAACTTCTATAGAAGTGGAGATATTAAAAGGAATACCTAGAAATACTGAGCGATAAAATTGATACCCGTGAATATTATCAGTATGTATGTAAAGTTAGTATCCCGAAGACTGGTCTGAACTCACAAATGACATCAATAAGGCATCACTTATGAGGCAAATAAGCCAGGAGATAATGGGGTAGGTTTACCAGTTCCTTTCCCCCTCCATTGCATACATCGCTGACTAGATATTACAGGACAATCAGATTTGAGATGTAATTATTATCAGTAATGAAGTGTAATATTATTATTCAATTAGTGATTGTTTAGGACTCAATCCTATGCTTTCAAAACAAAACTGTGACGGTATGTGCAAAATGCACACATCCCGTCTCTGGAAAGTGTGAAATGAAGCGGCATGTGTGGTGTGATAAATGTATAACATAAGTTGATAGGACAATGTTCCAAAGCAAAATAAAATTACTAAATAGTTTTATATTTTTAGTAAGTAAGTAAGTAAGTAAGTATTTATGTATGTATGTATGTATGTATGTATGTATGTATGTATGTATGTATGTATGTATGTATGTATGATGTGTGTTTTATTTGTTTTCGGTATACTTTATTCTTGGTCATGGTATAAACCAGAGATGGGCATCATGCCTCACATGAGAATTTGTGCTTCACTGACCTTCACAGAGCTTATCGCTCTGAGTGACATCATCTTCATAGTCCCCATTCCTCCCTCACGTAGCTCCTAGGCGAGGGCAGGTTCTATATCAGTTGCATAAGGAATATCAGTGGTGGCATAATGGCCTTATCAAATCAGTGTGTACGCGTTAGAAAACGATTATTTCATGAGAAATGAGAGGAAGAGTTTTTTTGCTGTTTAGAAGGGGAGAACATACGATGTATGTTATGCTCGAAAATCCTATTAGGCATTAATAAATTTAATATACAACGACATTACTCCTTATGTCATAAAGAATATGCTGAATTAGAAGGTAAGACAAATTAAATGTTATTTTTCGTACTATTGCGAAGAAAATTTATGATCTTAACATTTCCATAGTATACTAAATACGACATTATACCTTAAACACGCTGCATTAAAAGGTACGAGAAATTAAATGTTGTTTGTACGTATTATTTCCAAAAGAAATTTATAACAAATATATCAAATGTGCGTAGAAAACGAAATATGATTTTCTGAAATTATTTTAGATCGAGAACGTGCAAATCTATTAAGTAATCTTGATAAACGCCAGAATAATCAAGAAAATAAACGTAGACAACGTGATGGAATATTATTGGCTAGTTACGCAATTTCTCGCCTTCATTTAAATCAATTCAGCTATGGAAAAATAGTAAAGAGGTTTATGATTAAAGCTGCAGAATTAATTTGCCAAATTCAATAAAAGTTTTCGGGTCTCTCACTTTAACCAAGCGTTTTCCTAATAATTCGCCACTGACCGCCTTAGCGATTACGATAAGGTGACGCAGGTCACAGCAGTTTATATTTCCCATCCTACTCTGCAGTCTCCTCTCTAGTAAACAAACTATTTCAAATCGAGTGCCTCACGTAACCGAAAATTGTGCCCATGTATGGTATAAACTATGAAAACTGTTCGTGAAAGAAGGCATAAGACATTAATTTCAAAACAAGTTCCTTGGAGTGTTATAGATTTGAGATATCTCTTAAGTTATCGGTGTATTTGAAATGCAAACTAAATACAAACAATTACCATTCAAATGTTTACCTTGAAAATGTTTATTTTTATATGTTTACAACTATATTTAGGGAACGTTTCAAATACCGGCTCATCCTTCGACCTTCACGGTCTTATCTGGACCTTGACCATGTGAAACAAGTCCTCGATAAAAACTCGATTTCTTAATACGCGACTTGACAACTTCGTAATTATTGCCGACTTAATAATAAACCCAAAAACTAGTTACTCGAAGGTTATTGGCGATGACACAAAACATGTTTATCCTATATCGCACAGTGGAAAAGTACTTGAATGAGATCCGAACGAAGAATGCAAATGCCTTAACGATGCGTGGTCAACTTCAACTAACTGATGAATGGGAAGTTCAAGATGCAAGGCCGATCTCTGAGGAATGGTTCTTGATACAGAAGGGCTGAAATAATGCCACGTACGACTAGGGTTGCTAGATTCTCAAACTGAAAGTAAGGAACAAACTTTGTGGACTAGAGACTAGGGTAGATGATTACTAGAATCCTGCGTTTGGTTACCTAAAGCCTCCAAGCAACCTGCAACATTGTAGTTATGTATGAAGTATAGCTCGGCGTACACACTTCAGGTTTTCCGTTCAGTGAATATGTCGAAACAAAACAAAGCTAGACGGTTGGAAATGTTCAAATGTTTATTTATTTCAAATTTCAAATGCATCGGAAGAAGCTATAACATGATCAAGTAGAAATGTGTATTATTGGAGAAAAATTCGTTCCGACACAGGGAATCGAACCCAGGATTTTTAGCTTGGCGCGCGGAATGCTCTTTCCATCTGAGCTATGCCTAGACCCGATTCACGTCATTGCTTATTCAGTGAGGACGGCGAGGTCCTCATATATATATATATATATATATATATATATATATATATATATATATAGATTAACAACGATGGAGAAAGCAAGACTAACAGCGCCCGCAAAGCCGAAAACCCGCACAACAATGTTGTATTACGTCGTGTCGTTGACGTAAAGACTGCTAATGACTGTTCCGAGACTCCGACATTGATCACTCCCGAATTCCCGAACGTCAAAAGCACCTTGAGTCGCCACAGTTGTTTATACCTAACTGAACTTTTATCTACTTTGGCAACTGTTATATATGTATAAACAATCAAGTAGCCTATTTGAAACATCATCTCTACATTTCAGTGTATAATAATCCGTTCCCCAGTCTTTATTTAATTACTAGGCCCTTATTAAAAGGCTAGAAATTTTCTGTTCATATGTTTGAGATCAAGTGTGCAATCAAGTGAAAAGGTATTAACATGATGTTTCTTAGAAATGAGGAGCATCGTTTCAAAACGTATTATGTGCCCCTTACAATTTTTTTACACGAACGACGAAAAACTGGATTACTCGTAAACCGGACAAGTTTTCAAAACACTACAAACAAAACCATTTTTAAGTACTGGTTTCACAGTTTACAAATATGACGACTTGGAACCAACAGACTTCACAGCATGAAAGATAAATAAATAGAAAGTAACAAATTTAATTTCGTCCACTGGAGGACTTAATACGTTTTGAAACGATGCTCCTCAAATGCAAATTTATTTGAGAATTGTTTTTTTTTCCTATTTATATAACCATAGGTAATATCATATAATAGAACCAGAACATTTTGATAACTAAGATACTCTTCTGTTTTGTCTTTTTGTGTCATTTAAACATTTATAATTTTTATACCAATGATGTATGTTATTCAAAGTTACAAAATCTTTCCATGCCGACCAAATGCTATGTCGAGAATGAGAAGCGAGATTCGAAGCGCACGAGAATGACGAGACGAGACTCTAAAGACAAATACAACGAACACAGCGAGCGAGAGCGGTAGTTAGTTTTGTTCATGTCTAATACACGCACAGTAGAACCTCTACTATCCGTGGTAATGAAGGGGATGAACTGGACGGTTAATCGAAAAATCGGATAATCCGTATCATAAAATACTTTCGTAAATTAAGTGAATAAGCGCTGAAGTTTCGTAATTTCCTCCGTGATCTTATCTTTAAGATGCCAGGTATTGGATCAGAAGTCCACTAATTTAAGTTCGAAATTGTCAACGACGTGCTTTTAAGAATGATGAGCAAGACTCGAAACTCCTTGTAATGGCTATCAGACGAGACTCGAAATATAGGAATAGTAGGCCCAGAGGTGTCATGTTGTAGATTTGACAAATACACTTTATCCTTGATTTTTATTAAATCGCGCACAGTTGTCAACATCAGTCTCGTATTCTGATAATTGAGATAAGCATATTTCTCATTCCTCAAACCACTGAATTATTTGCATTTTTTCGATAATTATCATAAAATTTTTCTTTTGACACTCGTTCAATGACATTTTATATTAGAAGTTGTAAAGTACGGCAACATTTTGAACAATAGACCAAGTTGGATAAGTGTTAAGGTTTGTAATAACACTTAGAAAAAATACGTACTAATACAACGTATAGTAATACTTCATATGTTTCTGTCGCAAAAAAAAAAAGTTAAGTAAGATAGTCGGATAATTATTAATCGGTTAATATTATGTCGGATAATCGGGATTCTTATTATATATATATAATTTTTATACTAGGCGTATTTAAATCAAATTCTTCAGAATCAAGATCCTACAATCATTTTTTTTTCGGTAGGCATAATTTTCACATTGTTATATTCGAATTCTCGATATATCGGTCCACTCTGTAGCTGGCTTGATATAACATTTCACAAAATATTATGCTTTTTCTTAAATGGAGTTTTGGAAGCATTGTTTTCTGGTTTTACATGGAGGTGTTAGTTTCGTAGCTCCGCACTTGTCTTTTCCCTCGGTCTGTGCCGGTCGCACGCGATGGGATAGCCGTGAAGCTTGCTTCACAAGGGGATATCGCGAGAAAGAAGCCGGACAAACTGGGAAAATCTATAATATCCGGCACCAGGACCGGACGTCCTGAAAAAGAAGCCATGCAGCAGCCAACCGGAAAGGTTTTAGAGGTGGGCTTTGTCGATTGAAGGAAGTTGTTACGAGTACACTGCGTGGGACGCACACGTACGCATCCTATTGTGTTCGCAATGAGATCATGCATCGGTGTGTGGGTCTGGTATTTATAGTATGGAGGAAACTGATAAGAATATTGAATCAGGAAGAGCTATATTTAGTTGCGTCTTTATCCCTCTTTGTAGGGATTATGCATTGGATGACGGTGAAATAGAGTAAACAGTTTCCGTATTGATATTGCACTATTTGGTTTAAAGAAAATAACTACTATTAGTAGTAGTAGTAGTAGTAGTAGGGAATTTTATAAAATTTACAGGAAAGGACGTAGTGTTGAATTTTGTAAGTAGACCTATCTATGAAATAATAATAATAATAATAATAATAATAATAATAATAATAATAATAATAATAATAATAATTTAATTTGCGGATAGAGGAGACGGCCTCCAGATATGGAGGGTAGCTGCGAATATATTGAATAAGCAGTCGTGGACAGCCGATATATGGTCCTCCAGCATGAGGGTTGGGCGAATATTAACAACCCATCAACGTAAAAAAGAGCTTGTTACGAAATCTAAAACAATAAGCCTTGGAATGGGACTGATTCTCGGCACGATCACAGCAAAGGAATAAGGTTATAAGATTTGGTATGGAACGTAACTAGTCTTTATAGATCAGGAGGGGTAACATTAGTAGCAAAAGAACTAGCTAGATATAGAATAGATTTCGTGGGAGTACAAGAGGTTAGGTTAGATGGGAATGGCATATCACAAATAGGCGATTACTTATTGTATTATGGGGAAGAAAACATTAATCACCAATTAGGAACAGAATTCTTTGTACATAAAGGTACTTTGAGAGAGGAACAGAGATTAAGGGTGTTTGAGAATAAGATTCTTAGGAAAATATTTGGGGCTAAGAGGGATGATGTTACAGGAGAATGGAGAAAGTTACACAACACAGAACTGCACGCTTAGGAACATTAAATTTCCAGACGTTCGAGATGGGCAGTGCATGTATTACGTATGGATTAATCCAGAAATGCATATAGATTGTTAGTTGGGAGGCGAGAGGGGAAAAGACCTTTGGGGAGGCCGAGATGTAGGTGGGAAGATAATATTAAAATGGATTTGAGGGAGGTGGGTTATGATGGTAGAGACTGGATTAATCTTGCTCAGGATAGGGACCAGTGGCGGGCTTATGTGAGGGCGGCAATGAACCTCCGAGTTCCTTAAAAGCCAGTAAGTAAGTAAGTAAGTTAGTTAACAGTTACTACTACTACTACTACTACTACTACTATAAGGTCTCGCAAGCAGGGATTACCGACGATAGGAATGCGAACGAAACAATTCGATAAGGAAGAGCGGGCGACAGGAAAGGTCACGAGATAACATGAATGATATTCAAGAGCACAGTCGGAAGAGAAACGACAAACGACATCGATAGAATCAGTCTTGCATTGTGATAGTTACATTACGGTTTTAGTTTCAGTTCCACTGCATGTGAATACGTGTCTTGTTCCAAGTGCGTTTATTTTATTATGTAGTGATGGAGCGTTCCCCCAGAGTATCGTCATTTTATTCGTAAACATAACGTTACGCGTTTAATTCGCTTCGAATTTTTCTCTTGCTACGCCCTTCATTTCCATAGGCGATGTCCCCATCTACTCATCGTCTTGGAAGATGCGACTTCCATCGCCCAGCACCTCTCGCTTCCTCGGCGTGCCTACAAACACACGTCAAAATAGACAGTAACTCCACCACTGTTTTTCGGTAATCGTTCCTTGCGCAAGCTATATTATTATTATTATTATTATTATTATTATTATTAATTATTATTATTATACAGAGTGTATACAAATGATTCATCGGGTTTTGACATCGTATATCTTCAAATAGCCAATCGAAAGAGTACATTTTCAAGTTCTGTACATATCATTACAAATGTTCTATGTGCCCTCCTCGTGTTACATCACCTTACTTTTAATCCTGAATATGCCATTAGGAAAGTTCCAACACACATCTATGCGGTGAGTCCAGTTCGACCCAAATACACACGTTGGAGCATGCCATTGCCGATGTTCCTCAGCGCAGAGTGATGCGATCCCGGAGTTCAGCCAATGTTTTCGGCATAGGTGGCATGTAAACATTCTCTTTCACGTACCCCCAAAGAAAAAATCACAACTGTGAGGTCAGGAGACCGTGGGGGTCACCTGAGGAGTGCCAAATCATCCTGAGCACATTTCCCAATCCCGTTCAGATATCGACGCACTTCTCGAGGTGTTGATTTTTGTGGGCTACGAGCGAATGCCTCTCGGATTCTCTCCACTTTCTCAGCTGAAA
This sequence comes from Periplaneta americana, assembly GCA_025594305.2. NCBI lineage: Eukaryota > Metazoa > Arthropoda > Insecta > Blattodea > Blattidae > Periplaneta > Periplaneta americana. The sequence continues at coordinate 23,839,114 of JAJSOF020000025.1, read as the reverse complement.
CACCTGGTCGTCCTGAGGTTTTCCTTTACACAAGCACCCTTTGTCTTTCAACTGTCGATATCACAGCAGAATGCTTTGGTGGGTCTCCTCTGTACTGCACAGTGATGGTGGATTGAGTACTCTGATATTCCAAAACACAAAATGCTTTCTGTTGATCAGTCACCATTTTACCAACCGCCAATAGTGGGTCACTGAAGAGTCAGAATGAAATCTGAAACGAGAGATACCGAATTTAAGAATATGCTCTTTCTGCTGGAAATGAGTACAAATGTGTGGAGATTATAAATTTTAAGCCATACGACATTAGATGGGCATCGTGCCTCACTTGAGAATTTGTGCCTCACTGACCTTCACAGAGCTTATCGCTCTGAGTGACATCATCTTCACAGTCCCCGTTCCTCCTTCACGTAGCTCTTGGCGAAGGCAGGTTCTATATCAGTTTCATAAGCAATATCAGTGGTGGCATAATGGCATTATCAAAGCAGTGTGTACGCGTTAGAAAACGATTATTTCATGAGAAATGGGAGGAAGAGTTTTTTCCTGTTTAGAAGGGGAGAACATACGATGTATTTATGCCCGAAAATCCTATTAGGCAATGATAAATTTAATATACAACGACATTACTCCTTATGTCATAAAGAACATGCTGAATTAGAAGGTAAGACAATTTAAATGTTATTTTTTTGGTACTATTCCGAAGAAAATTTATGATCTTAACATTTGCATAGTATACTAAATACGACATTATACCTTAAACACGCTGCATTAAAAGGTACGAGGAATTAAATGTTGTTTGTACGTATTATTTCCAAAAGAAATTTATAAAAAATATATCAAATGTGCGTAGAAAACGAAATATGATTTTCTGAAATTCTCTTAGGTCGAGAACGTGCAAATCTATTAAGTAAGTTAACCTTGATAAACGCCAGAATAATCAAGAAAATAAACGCAGACAACGTGATGGAATATTATTGGCTAGTTACGCAATTTCTCGCCTGTGATTTAAATCAATTCAGCTATGGAGAAATAGTAAAGAGGTTTATGATTAAAGCTGCCGAATTGTTTGCTAAATTGAATAAAAGTTTTCGAGTCTCTCACGTTAACCAAGCGCTTTCCTAATAATTCGCCACTGCCCGCCTTAGCGATTACGATAAGGTGACGCAGGTCATTATTCCAGAAACAGCAGTTTATATTTCCCATCCTACTCTGCAGTCTGCTCTCCTAGTAAACAAACTATTTCAAATCGAGAACGTAACCGAAAATTGTGCCCATGTATGCATACGATGTCAAAACCTGACGAATCGTTTGTATATATATATATACACTCTGTATAAAGGCAGACATTATCGTGTTTTTATTACTGCTCTTAAAAACGTAAGTTTGTAAAGATTCTTAATACTCTGACGCCCACGACCAAGATAAGCCACTTGAAATTTAACGGTAACTCACCGACAGAGATATAATGGAACATCTCCTGCTGTAACTTATTTTTAATTGTATTTCTATTGGCGAAGCTACGAAGACTCATGTCGAAAGCCATGGCGACTCATTTAAAACCCCTGTTTCTAGATTGTTGTGCGTTGATGAAGAGCTCCAGTTCTCGAGTCAGAGTCTTGCAGTGGCGGCTAGAGAACTCAATGACAAGCAGCGAATTAGCAAAAGTTCTATCGGTGAAGCGTGCGTCCACGTGCATGCTAGGTGACCCTGCTTCGACCCTGACCGTGACCCTGTCTGGCCTCGCCTGGTGGGGGAACTACGTTGCACAGCTCGCGCAGTGGGGCCCCGGGAACGACGGGATTGGCTGGGATGAAGGCGCAGCGCCGGGGTCGATACTACTCCGGGGTCGTGCAGTACCAGGAAGTGGGCAGGGGTTGCCCGTTACGCGTCAACCACCTTCCCGGCGTGCGAATCGCGTCACATGTGGGCGGACCCTATCCGGGCTGTTGTAGCGCCTCCGTCTTCACTCTCGCTTGGAACTCCAGACTTGGGCTGATTCCAGTGTGCCCAACTGTGGAGGAATTTGAGGCTTCGGGAGACGTAGCCACGATAATAAAAATCTTCCCGAAATGTAGCGGAGTTAAAAAAAAATGTTAGAAACTTTAATTTGCATATTTTCTCTGAAATTTCCCAAATATTATCCGTTTTTCTATAAAATTTTATAGCTCTAATATCTTCTTAAGATATAGCGTTAATACCTCGGATCTAGAACGTCAGAATACCGATACCAATTTGTCAAGTAACAAACAAATAGACTGTCTCTCACCTGCTATTGTTATCTGCTTACTGTGGATAACAGTTTTTTTACCTTGGGGATTAATTGAAGTGAATTTTTATGGTAGGCAGAGTAACTATCTCATGCCCCCATGTTTTAAATTGCTTCCGGCGCCATTAGAACCAGGTACCCGGATACAACCCGTTAGCCCTGTGAACTTACAATATATTTATTTTCCCGGTCATAATACGTTGTTCTCTAAGAAATCCATTCTTTGTGATAGTAGAAGAGAAAGAGTGGGGGAAGGGAAATGGTCCGTGGCCCATTTCTTTTAGGTCATCCCGACATTTGTCTTATTGCGCAGGAAACCAAGTCCATACAGGATGTCGTGCTGACGACAAGCCAATTGGCTAAGTGATGTCGGAATATGTTGAAGTGGAAGATTAGATAACCAGTGTTGCCAACAGTTGTTTATATAATCCCGCTAGAAGGCTTTCGAAAACCCGCGATTTTCTAACAAATATCTCTGATTTCAATGTGTACTTATTATTATTCAATAGTAGTAGTAGTAGTAGTATAGTAGTAGTAGTAGTAGTAAAGAGAAGATGGAACGTAGTGGCTAATAATGGAATAAAATAATAATAATAACGTATAATGGTCAATATAAATGCCCGCCAATGTAACGACATCCGCCCGCCAATGTAACGAATATTGCACATTTTAATCATTTCAATGTGGCTTTATAAAGCAATTTTGAACACTTTTATCCAGCAAAATATTTCAATTATCCTTATTGCATTATACAGTAGCTTATATGTTACCGTTAAAATTAAAAAAAAATAATTTCAACTAATAAAAAAACTAGTTTTAAAAATGCAGATAGAAAGAAAAATTTTCAAGATCTAGAATCAATACAGGTTAGGTTTGGTTTGTTTAGGTTTTTTTAGATTTTAAAACAAAAACCTATCTATCTATATTTGCTTAAATTAGTTTTACTAGTTTAAACTGGTTTTGACGTGCTTTCGTTAACATGGTACGGCCGATATATATCAAACAAAAAGAAAAATAAAAATTAATCAATTAAAATTATCACTACATTAATACATCCATTATTTCACAAAACACACACTGAACGAATTAAACGTAATTAAAATCCATTAATAATGCTAATTTTTCATTTCAGAAACTTTAAAGATTAAAAATCGCTAGTATTCCCGCTAAGCGGAATAATATAATTTTACCCACGAGACGGTTATCCAAAAAGCTAGATTTATCGGGAAAACCGCTGAAAACACTGTCGATAACATTAGATCTGGCAATTAAAAATAATATAAATATACAGATTGATTCACGAGGATTTACCGTCACTTGCGGAGCTTATTTCCAAAGACATTCTGAACAAAAAATGTCATATAAACATTTGCCCTAATCTCAATATTTTCAAAGTTACATTAATTTGAAGTTGTTAATAAAATAACTTTTTTTTTAGTTTACGGTAAAAAATGTTACAAATAGAGAATGAACTATCAGAAGTATCATTTCTTTAATTGGCTAGTGTTCTGAAGCTAAAAATGTGTTAATTGCTTTGTACAGATTTTACTTTTCGATTTTTAATTAAGAACGACATCATTACGCACTTATCACAAAAATTGTTACAAATCATACGACTTTAGGAACTTCATTCTTTACAGTTTAATTATGCATCCTAATGTATAGTCTTGAAGAGTTTATAAGAGTGGCGTGATTTGTAACAATTGTTATGATAAATGCCTAATAAAATGTAATTTTGTAGTTATAAATCGAAAAAAAAAAATCTGTACGAAGCAGCTATGAAATTCACAACACATTTTTAACTTCAGAATACTAGCTAATTAAAGAAATGATACTCCTGAATAGTTCATTCTTTATCTGTAATATTCTTTTACTCTTAAAACTGAAGAATAATGGTATTTTACAAACAACTTCATTAGTGTAATTTTGAAAATATTGAAATTAGGACAAATGTTTTGTATGACTTTTTTGTTCAGAATGTCTTCGGAAGTAAGCTCCGTAAGGGACGGTAAATCCTCGTGAATCACCCTGTATACTGTGAGACCTACAAGTAGGGTTGCCACATTTTGAGATGGAGAAATAATGAACACCTTTCATCCACATTCAGTACATCACAATAATATGATATGCTTTAAAGTAATGACTTTGTAATTTACTCTGCACATAATGTGTTGGACATTGTGCCACTGTTACACATCTGTGACTCAGTGCATGAGGGTTGGCCAGTAAAAGGAAACTAAGAGTTGGAACTTAAACTGAGAGGATTCAATCCGGTATCGGAACTGGAATCCAACGTGGCTTAATGGATAAAGCGTCAGCACCAGAGGTCTGCATCGGAAGTTTTCGCTCGAGCCCCAAGTAGTTCATAGCATAATCCGATAGGTAGCGCACATGCATGATGGGTTAAATTTTCACGAGCGATAAATCCTCGAACGATATAAGCCGAGCGTTAGACATTCGTTCTTGTTACAGTGATGAACTGTGTAGTAACATCATAGATGTTTATCATTTCAAAACTTTGCAGTGTTTAACTAACCTCTCCATAGTACAGCTACAAAACTTGCTTTAAAATGTAATATAAATGTTGTAGGTAAATGTTTTTTTTTTTTTTTCCCCCAAATAGGACTGATTTTGTTTTTGCCACATCTGATAGATGTTATTGGATATAAATGTAATTATTATAAACGGAGAACACAATCACGATAATGCAAGAACTGTATCACATTTTCTAGTAAATAATAATAATAATAATAATAATAATAATAATAATAATAATAATATAATAATAATCTCTAATAATTAGTGTATCAATCTTTGCGTCTGTAACAGTTGTGCAGCATGATTATTCGTTTTATTATATTTTCTGTGACGTTATCTCTGTACTAATATTGCTATTAATCTACTGCTATATCAATAATATTTTGTAAAACGTTCCTACATTGTCGCAGTATATAGGCGGAACACTATGTATGGACCTACCATATTATATATATGTGGTAAATCAAATATTGAATAATATTAGCAATAATAACTGTATATCGAAGTTTTTCATACTATTTTATTTATAACTTCATGTTCCTGTTTTGGTACGTTCCATTGACTGTTTCATTAAACGTTTGTCATAAACGCAGAAAATAAAGCCTTATTTTTACCGTGTGAGCAAAACATATGTGTATCTTATCTGTCGCCTTCCATACAAGATAAGACATGTCGGTGAGATGACCTTGTACTGTGCTTCTATTTATTACGAGCGTATCACGACCGATCGTATCTCACTCGAGGGTGCGACACTCGACCGAGTTCAAGCGAGCGATTTAACTCCAATGCAGCACTCTGGTCAGCACGTACAGCTGAAAGCCCGGGTTCGAGTCTCGGTGCCGGAGAGAATTTTTCTCCGCTCCACCATCCTTCATCATATGGTAATGCAGAATTCCGGCACGGAAACATCATATGTACTTCGATGACATATTAACCAAGTACCGGTACTTAGTTTCCTTACTCAGATCGTTTTCAATACGTATCGAAAATTGCATGAAAAATTGCATCGGGGGTGGAGCGTATTCAATACGGAAAATGCATTCAGACTGATTTGAATACTCCATGAAAACTTAACTTTCTCCAACCAGGATTTGAACTCGGGACCGCTCGTTTCACGGTCAGACATGTTAACTGTTACTTCACAGTACTGGACTCCACTCATCATGCCCGCCACCTAATTAGTGTGAGAAGATTTGGTTATGTTCTGAGCAGAAATCTGGTCTCATTCTAGTCATCGTCCGCTAATGGTTAGATTAAACCGCACTACCAGAGGTGGGAAAGAACTCTTAAATTAAAGCAGCCGACTTGGCAGAGACCGGAGACAAACCGGAAGGGTGCTAGACGTCGCCGGGTGGGGCGAAGCTGCTTCTCTTTTGAAAACTCTTAGGAAACGTTTTATTCTCTTGCTACAGTCAATTTTATACATTACTTACATTGAAGGGGTACATTCTGAAATAGAAACAACATACCACTTGAAAGTACCAATGTTTGGGCCGGCATTGTGGTAACGTTCTGGTGGAACCTCATGTTTTCCACTCAGGCTCAACGGAGAAAGATGCAAAGAGTTCCCAACCAGAGGGAATTTTGAGAGTTTTAGGAGGAAATATGTTTGCTGAATGCTGACCTGTCTCGCGTTCACTGAATGTTGACTATTGTGGACTCATTTTTTTCACTTTCATTTTTCTATTTTTTTCTACGAAAACCTTTACTATTTTAATTTTCTCGCAGCACACTCGTTTAAAATGGCTGCACTAGACGCATGTATACGAAATGACAAAAGGAATGAACTGTTTAACTCTTCTACTTCATCGGGTATATTCACTCCGGAATTTACATGTTCCTTTCGCTAGCCCATGACGATATTTTTTTCTACGAAAACCTTTACTATTTTAATTTTCTCGCGGCATACTGGTTTAAAATGGCTGCACTAGACCGATGTATACGAAATGGAAAAAGAAATGAACTGTTTAACTCGTCTACTTCATCGGGTATTTTTACTCCGGAATTTACATGTCCCTTTCGCTAGCCCATGACGATGCCGAAGATGAGAAACGTGTTTTTGCCCGGAATTTTCATACGCTCGCAAGATCGCTTCCTATTCTTTAAGTGTCTATTACGCAGTAGGAAATATCTGATCGCCATTGCCATCGTTGTAGTTTGCAGTAGCCCTAAACCTTTCTGCGCTTATATGTAAAACTTCCAGTCTCCTGAAATTTACTAAATTACTAATTACTAAATTTTCGAATTGTTTCACAAGCTGCATCCTTCGCCTTTTACTACTGCTACTACTATTGAAACTGTTACTACCGTTACTGTTAGCAATGTTACTACTACTATCTGCTAATTAACTTTTGAGAAGTGCAAACTATAATGAAAGCCCAGAGCTTAACAGACGAAGGCTGACATTTAGTAAACTGATAATTGGAATCTCAGTTCAGCGTACATAAACTTTTGACATGAGAATGGAAATGTAGGTCAAGCTGTTCTCGCGGACACGTGACACAACACGTGACGCTCCTCACCTGTCACGACCAGATTACTGGATTATTACGCCCGATTTATCAATTGATCGCGTCCCCATACAACGGACTTACGATTCAGTCTGGAAAAAAAGAATGAGTTGCGATTCCAGCATGAAATTGCTTTGTGCAGAGTCATTTGAAGGAGAATAGTGCGAGACAGGGCTGGCAGCTGACGGCACGTTAAGAGAAGAACGCATTTTGTTCGTTTCATTTGTAATTGAGTTGGTTCCCAGTTGAAATTGCAATTCCTCACTTAGAAGTTCTTGATTGCAGGAGTTATTCAGACATGGCAACACGTCGATAATGAAAAAAAAAATAATGCTGTGGAGAAAATCATTGTATTTGGAGAAAACGTGCTTCATGGCGACTTTCTGAACCACACATCTCATAAGTAGACTGATGGTTTTCATACCTCAAAAACTATCAGAATATGCATGCAAACACGCTACGAGAAGTGACAAAACATCCAATAAAAATGTCACAATTATTTCTGAATTAATTCACTAAGCAATCGTTTGGAGTATCACAGTTGAAATAAAGTAACTGTTAAAATACTGAATAATTTCAAGGGAAAAATTGTTCCGGGGCCGGGTATCGATCCCGGGACCTCTGGTTGAACGTACCAGCGCTCTACCATTGAGCTACCCGGGAACTCCACCCGACACCGTCTCAACTTTTCCCTTTATATCCACACAACTCGCGTGGGCTGACGAAACGGCAGAGACCCACAACGAGTGCACACAATCTCTGTGTGACTTGGAATTGTGGTTTTCTGTTAACGTACACAGTGACGTATATATTATGCATATCTAGTCTTTCAGGGTAGCTCAATGGTAGAGCGCTGGTACGTTCAACCAGAGGTCCCGGGATCGATACCCGGCCCCGGAACAATTTTTCCTTGAAATTATTCAAATCTGCTTTACAGGGAGCTTCACCTGAAAGACTAGATTTGCATAATATATACGTTACTGTGTACGTTAACAGAAAACCACAATTCCAAGTCACACAGAGATTGTGTGCACTCGTTGTGGGTCTCTGCCGTTTAGTCAGCCCACGCGAGTTGTGTGGATATAAAGGGAAAAGTTGAGACGGTGTCGGGTGGAGTTCCCGGTAGCTCAATGGTAGAGCGCTGGTACGTTCAACCAGAGGTCCCGGATCGATACCCGGCCCCGAACAATTTTTCCTTGAAATTATTCAAATCTGCTTTACAGGGAGCTTCACCTGAAAGACTAGATTTGCATAATATATACGTTACTGTGTACGTTAACAGAAAACCACAATTCCAAGTCACACAGAGATTGTGTGCACTCGTTGTGGGTCTCTGCCGTTTAGTCAGCCCACGCGAGTTGTGTGGATATAAAGGGAAAAGTTGAGACGGTGTCGGGTGGAGTTCCCGGGTAGCTCAATGGTAGAGCGCTGGTACGTTCAACCAGAGGTCCCGGTTTCGATACCCGGCCCCGGAACAATTTTTCCCTTGAAACTATTTAAATCTGCTTTACAGGGAGCTTCACCTGAAAGACTAGATTTGCATAATATATACGTTACTGTGTACGTTAACAGAAAACCACAATTCCAAGTCACACAGAGATTGTGTGCACTCGTTGTGGGTCTCTGCCGTTTCGTCAGCCCACGCGAGTTGTGTGGATATAAAGGGAAAAGTTGAGACGGTGTCGGGTGGAGTTCCCGAGTAGCTCAATGGTAGAGCGCTGGTACGTTCAACCAGAGGTCCCGGGATCGATACCCGACCCCGGAACAATTTTTCCTTGAAATTATTCAAATCTGCTTTACAGGGAGCTTCACCTGAAAGACTAGATTTGCATAATATATACATTACTGTGTACGTTAACAGAAAACCACAATTCCAAGTCACACAGAGATTGTGTGCACTCGTTGTGGGTCTCTGCCGTTTCGTCAGCCCACGCGAGTTGTGTGGATATAAAGGGAAAAGTTGAGACGGTGTCGGGTGGAGTTCCCGGGTAGCTCAATGGTAAAGCGCTGGTACGTTCAACCAGAGGTCCCGGGATCGATACCCGGCCCCGGAACAATTTTTCCCTTGAAACTATTTAAATCTGCTTTACAGGGAGCTTCACCTGAAAGACTAGATTTGCATAATATATACGTTACTGTGTACGTTAACAGAAAACCACAATTCCAAGTCACACAGAGATTGTGTGCACTCGTTGTGGGTCTCTGCCGTTTAGTCAGCCCACGCGAGTTGTGTGGATATAAAGGGAAAAGTTGAGACGGTGTCGGGTGGAGTTCCCGAGTAGCTCAATGGTAGAGTGCCGGTACGTTCAACCAGAGGTCCCGGGATCGATACCCGGCCCCGGAACAATTTTTCCCTTGAAATTATTCAAATCTGCTTTACAGGGAGCTTCACCTGAAAGACTAGATTTGCATAATATACACGTTACTGTGTACGTTAACAAAAAACCACAATTCCAAGTCACACAGAGATTGTGTGCACTCGTTGTGGGTCTCTGCCGTTTCGTCAGCCCACGCGAGTTGTGTGGATATAAAGGGAAAAGTTGAGACGGTGTCGGGTGGAGTTCCCGGGTAGCTCAATGGTAGAGCGCTGGTACGTTCAACCAGAGGTCCTGGGATCGATACCCGGCCCCGGAACAATTTTTCCCTTGAAATTATTCAAATCTGCTTTACAGGGAGCTTCACCTGAAAGACTAGATTTGCATGTTAAAATACTGTTCACTAGGCCTATATGGCCATTAAAAATTAATCTATCATAAATAGGGCTAGGATTTTGATGACCTATAAATCATGAAAAAATGTCCTAAAAACAATGCATTTATGACCTAAAGTCTTATAAAAATGCCCTTAAAATACCCTAAAAATTGCTCTTACATAATTCGCTTAGTAGGAAAAGAGGTTTTTGAATACTTAATATTTAGACGAGTAACTAAATTAAATTAAATTCTACGAGTAGTACCAACATTTAAGTTTATTTAATTTTACATATTTTTTTCTAAGTGGTACACTTTAATTAATTAATTGTAGTTTCCATGTAGTCCACCACAAGGCCACTCTTATCAGGAATTAGCAGGTATAGAGGGGTCTATATTGAAGGGGTGGTTGGAGTGTACTACGTTATAATTGCAATATTTGTGTAGAAAAACGATTAAAATATTATACAAAATAATGGGTGTTAGCCATAGGCGTAGCGCGGTCGCTTAAGGCACTTGCCTGCCGATCCGGAGTTGCACTCGGTCGCGGGTTCGACTCCCGCTTCGGCTGATTATCTGGTTGGGTTTTTTCCGAGGTTTTCCCAACTGTAAGACAAATGTCAGGTAATCTATGACGAATCCTCGGCCTCATCTCACCAAATATCATATCACTATCAGCAATTTCATCGACAATAAATAACCTCGTAGTTGACACAGCGTCATTAAATAACCAAGTAAAAAAATAATGGGTATTAATGGACAAAATATGTAGACAAATATCAAAGGAAATAAACATTATTTTATATTAATAACGGGGATTTATGGCCAAAATTAAATAAAAATGCCTAAAAAATGTCCGAATAAAACAAAAGATGTTCTTATGAGTTGAAACAGGCAAAAAATGCAAAAAAAATGCCCTAACAAATATGTCTTAAAACACTCAGTTTATCACATAACATATAAATACTAAAGCAGCTACGTTTCTAACTTACTATAAAAAAGATGCAATTTCATCAAAATCCTAGCCCTAATCATAAACGTTCATTTACCACATCCTGCATTACAAAAAACAACCAGATTTTTTTTTCCCCAGTCATATGTCTACGTTTGAGTCTAAAAATAATTTTGTATGCTGTGAAGCAGTGGTTCTCAACCTTTCAGAGACCGCGACCCGGCAAATTCTTTTTCTGTAAGACGATGGTCCGGTCCCAACATATTTACTCGTAAAAGCCTTTCCAATTTTTGGTAAGGTTCAAATATTTATACTTACAGCTTTTAAGGAACCCGGAGCTTCATTTTCGCCCTCACATAAGCCCGCCATTGGTCCCTATCCTGAGCAAGATTAATCCAGTCTCTACCATCATATCCCACCTCCCTCAAATCCATTTTTATATAATCCTCTCATCTATGTCTCGGCCTCTGCAAAGGTCTTATTTCCTCCGGCTTCCCATCTAACAGTCCATAATTATGTATTTCTGACGAATTCGCCCTTACGTGCTAGGCATTAGAAAACAACAACAACATAGTGTTCTGTTGAAACAGCTGCTGCTGCTACCACTACCACTATATTACTACTGCCATCACTATTGCTGCTGCTACTACTACTATTGCCACTACTGATGCTACTGTTGCTACTACCACTAATACTACCATCACTGCTGCTACTACTACTGCTACTATTATTATTGTTACTACTATAATTGCTACTGGTATTATTATTATTATTATTATTATTATTATTATTATTATTATTATTATTACTTACAAATGGATTTTAAGGAACTCGCAGGTTCATTGCCGCCCTCACATAAGCCCGCCATTGGTCCCTATCCTGAGCAAGATTAATCCAGTCTCTATCGTCATATCCCACCTCCCTCAAATCCATTTTAATATTATCCTCCCATCTACATCTCGGCCTCCCCAAAGGTATTTTTCCCTCTGGTCTCTCAACTAAGCCTCTATATGCATTTCTGGATTCGCCCATACGTGCTACATGCCCTGCCCATCTCAAACGTCTGGATTTAATGTTCCTAATTATGTCAGGTTAAGAATAAAGTGCATGCAATTCTGGGTTATGCAACTTTCTCCATTCTACTGTAACTTCATCCCTCTTAGCTTCAAATATTTTCCTAAGTATCTTATTCTCAAACATCCTTAACCTCTTATGCAAATCTGACTTTCAGGTAGGAGCTCCCTGTGAAGCAGGCCTGAATAATTTCAAGGGATAAATTGTTCCGGGGCCGGGTATCGATCCCGGGACGCTTCACTTTGCGCACGAATACTCTACCGACTGAGCTACCCCAGGAACTATATACGACTTCCTTTATATCCACACAACTCAAATGGGCTGACAAGACGCCAGAAGCCAACTTTGAGAGCACACAAATTCTGTGTGATTTATATTGTGGCTTTCCGTTAACGTACTTCCAGTAACGAAATTATTCAATCCTTAACCTCTTTTCATATATTTAACTAAGAAAAATATTAATAATTAAGTATGGCGTAATCTTAAAACTTAAAGAGTATTAGTTCACTACGAAAACGGTGTGACATGTTGACAAATAATTTAATTAATTCAGTTATTGAATTAATGAAATTTTGTAATATATTATAGTTTCTTCAATCCAAAATCATGAATTAATTTGTGATAATTTTCATCGACATATTTTCTCTTTCTAACAACCAAAAACTTGACACAACAAAAATTGGTAACTGATTATTATTAATAAAAACATGCAGTTTCATAAACATCCTCAGTTTACTCACAAGATACAGTTTACAGACAGACAGACAGACAGACAGACAGACTTACTGGGCTGGATCTATCTGAACGCGTTTCTTTCTTACATAACACTGCTTCACTTTTAGACATAACGGTATGGTAAATTCTCCGTATCATTCATATTTACTTTAAATGAGGACTTCTTACTAGAAGGGCAAGGGTTCGAGACGTTTAGCATACATAAAACGTTACAAGTTAGTTCCTCTTAAATGTTGAATAAAACTTAATGCTATTTTTTTTTTCAAAATTATTATAGGAGTGGGGCAGAGGGTTTGGAATTGTCGTGACGACGAATATGTTAGGAGAAAATCCCCAAACGATTAGGGAAAACACTGAAATTTTACGTGAAGCAAGGATAGGGTTGGAAGTAAATCCCGAAAAGACTAAGTATATGATTATGTCTCGTGACCAGAATATTGTACGAGTGGAACTATAAAAATTTGGGATTTATCCTTCGAAGAGGTGGAAAAATTCAAATATCTTCAAGCAACAGTAACAAATATAAATGACACTCGGGAGGAAATTAAACGCAGAATAAATATGGGAAATACCTGTTATTATTCGGTTGCGAAGCTTTTGTCATCTAGTCTGCTGTCAAAAAATCTGAAAGTTAGAATTTATAAAACAGTTATATTACCTGTTGTTCTGTATGGTTGTGAAACTTGGACTCTCACTTTAAGAGAGTAACAGAGATTAAGGGTGTTTGAGCATAAGATTCTTAGGAAAATATTTGGGGCTAAGAGGGATGAAGTTACAGGAGAATGGAGAAAGTTACACAACGCAGAGCTGCACGCATTGTATTCTTCACCTGACATAATTAAGAACATTAAATCCAGACGTTTGCGATGGGCAGGTCATGTAGCACGTATGGGCGAATCCAGAAATGCATATAGAGTGTTAGTTTGGGAGGCCGGAGGGAAAAAGACCTTTGGGGAGGCCGAGACGTAGATGGGAAGATCATATTAAAATGGATGTGAGGGAGGTGGGATATGATGGTAGAGACTGGATTAATCTTGCTCAGGATAGGGATGAATGGCGGGCTTATGTGAGGACGGCAATGAACCTCCGGGTTACTTAAAAGCCAGTAAGTAAGTAAGTTATAGGAGTGGGGAGCTTTTGAGATTATTTCATGGATTATATTCCGTTGGGTCCCACTAGTGGGGGCATGGAATATCAGTTGTGTTATTTTGTATGGGATTATGCCATGTCTACTTTTAAAAATGGCTGTTTTTTTGTTATGAAACGCACACAAATTAAATTAATTGCCTCAAGACTCATTTTATTGATAATCATAACTTTTACTACTGGTAACTCGCTTTCCAGAATTTTCAGGAAATAAATTAGAGTTTGAAACATCACCTGAATAGATGTGAAGAATATTTTCGCTCTACTTATTTACTTGAACATTCTTTATCTTGCACCATTCCATAAAAATATTTTGCGGTAGGCTATATATATCATATTGCTTTATTTAATTTTTATTTTAAAAATTCCAAAGTTTCTCTTTCTGCAGCTTCTTTTATTTCTTCCTGTTCAATTTCACAATTATTCATTTCCTAAACGAGTTGAAACTCCAGCCGCAATATTTCATAAATTTACCGCCAGGTGGCATTCAATGCCACACCTGTTATGTCGAACAATACTGTAAACAGCAGTTCATAAATTTGCCGCCAAGTATCATTTTCTGAAATTACAAGCATAATATGTAAATAAATTATTAAATTATATGATGTACGAGTATTTATAAATACCGAACTGCTGTCTAGAAAATAGTATATACACACATGTTAAAAGTAGTTTTATTTTGTTCGTAGGTTTGTTACACTCGTTTCGCAAACACCTCTAGTCTAGTCACAAGATAAAATGACACTTCTAAAACTTGTATCGTAAATATTTTTATGCTCGACCATGCCGAAATGTAGTAATTATACCCTGGTAGCAGCACTTTAATGGACCTCATTAAAGTACACCTATTCATTAAATTTCAGGTGTTCCACGAATCAAAAAATACCATTGTAGCAATATGAAAGCGCAAGTTTCGATTATTCTCGGATATGCAATCGAAAGACAACAATAAATCACCTATATTTGAAATAAAGTCAGTTCTGTTACTATAATAATTAGCGTTAATTGTAAATAATATTCAAATAAATTCAATTTGTCATCTCGTTTTTCAATGTCTAATTCAATTTCAAGGTTATATCAAGATTAATGTTTATTTTATTCTCTAGTCTAGATTATATCAAGGTCAATGTCGACATTTGTTTCTCGGAAAAAATCAATACTTTCGCGTCTGCGCACATCTCACAATTTGCGAGGTATTGCACAAGGTCAGTTCCGCTCCTCAGTCATATAAGACTGATAAGTCGCTTGCGCTCGTTTCATAAACATACTCGCGTCTTAATTACTACCATTATAGGCCCGTTGCATAATGTACTGTTGTTTGTGAAATTACTGCACAAATAGCAAGGAAATTTAAAATGAGGTTTCCGTGAAATTTATTTCGATTCTAGAGGTCCGAGTCGATAGTACTCTTTGGCCTAAACTATGGACAACTTATTAGTCACGCAAAATTCTGGGAATTTTCCTGGCAGTAAAATGCATCTTCTTCTCAAGGGTCTGTGTAGAGTACCCCTCACTCCATCGTCTCCACTTCGACGTGGTGATTACTCAATATTTTGTCACCCGCGAAGAGTGACTCACATGCTATTTAACGTCTGTTATTTTTAGTGAAAGAAAATAGAAGCTGGCTTACGAGATGATCATTCCTGTCCTTGCCCCAGTTAGTCATTTTGGAGGGTCATTGTTTTAACATTCGTCTCCAAGTTTCCAGTTCAGATTCAGGCGAGAGCAGGGGGTATTTCTGAGAGGTTATTTTGGAGTACCCTCACTTCAAGTGTAATCACTGCTTCATCAAGAAAGGGGCATAAGTTACACCTTTAAATATTTTTTCTACCATAGTGGGTAAGGTTGAATTTTACCCACTGTTATCAGTGCCTAAAGTGAGTCTTTAAAACACTAGTGCCTAAAAAAATAAGTAATCACTTCAGCCACTGGTATTTATTTTACGAATTGCCAAAGAAAATGTAATATTCGATGTACAAACTTCGTTCAGTAAGAATAATGCATTATCTGGATATTTCATTACTTAAATATTACACGTAACACAAATAAGTAAGAAATTTAACATTCATATCTACATTTTAGCCTTTACTATTCTGAAATTACATGTAGTATAAATATATAGAACTTATTGTAACATTTTTAGAAGTGCAGGAGATGTACGAACTTCTGTGGAATATACAGCACGAGAAATACTTTAATAACAATAATAAAATAAAAATTAAACAAGACACAATAATTTCATAAACTTGTTACGAAACTTAAGGACCAAGGTGTTCAAAACATTAATGTAGAAGCGGTTCGCAAAAAGGTAAAAAGCTTAAAACAATGTACCTCCAAGCATACAACATCAGCGCGCGTTTTTTACGTGTGGAACATGGTTTCAACTTTAGTGTCTCCATGTGATCACAGATATGGTGTCAAGTTTAGAGGCTTCAAGCACTTGACTCCCGTAAACTATCCCCGTGTGAATCAGGCCTAAGACAATCATACAAGAGGGGGTTAAAATAAAAAAGGAAGAGATGGTAGAATTTGCCTTGAAATGCCAACGGTATTATTTATTTATTTATTTATTTAATCTGACAGGATTAAGGCCATAAGGCCTTCTCTTCCAGATAGCACATATAAATACAAAAAAGAAATACAAACACTGATGAAAATTATACAAATTAAATTAAAGCTCTATAGAAGGTCAACAGGGTCTAAATAACACTATAGAGCTCTCATCGAGCTAATACAAGAAAAACACGAAAGAAAAAAAAAAAAACAGAGATAGCGATGATGATACCGATAACTGATAATAATAATAATAATAATAATAATAATAATAATAATAATAATAATAATAATAATAATAATAATAGTAATAATAATAACATTACAAAATTAATTGTTAACTTTACAACGGCATAGTTACAATATTTATTATACAGTATGTCATGGGTTAAGCCGAAGATGAGCAACCTGACAGGTGTTCAACAAACAATTCCATAAACTATAATGTGATTCTTTAATTTAAATTTGAATTTTTATATTGTCCGACAGTCTCTGACATGGTCAGGGAGAGAATTCCAGAGGCGTGGAATCGATATACTGAAAGATGATGAGTAGAAGGATGTTCTGTGCAGAGGAATAGAGAGAAGGTACATGTTCCGGGTTCGAGGTACTGAAAGGTAAACAAAACGACATGCTAGGTAAGAGGGTGTGGATGATTTTAAATAGTAATAAGAGGGAGTTGAAGAATTTTCTTTCTTTAAGTGGATTCCAAGACAACAATTCTAGTGACGGTGTTACATGATCGAATTTTCTAATGTTACAAACGAAACGAACGCAGATATTGTGAACACGCTGTAGTCTATGGGCAAGATCAGTATTTAGATTCGTGAATTGAGAATCGTAATAATCGAAGTGGGACATTACTAAAGTTTGGATCAGGTTCTTTTTAAGGCTGAGAGGTAAAATGTTGGTTAAGTGTCTGAGGGAATGAATTATGGAAAAAAGTTTTCTTACATATATATATTTCACTTGACTTTGAAAATTTAAATTTGAACCTAAATATCCTCCTAAGTTTTTTACTGTCTTACTATATGTAATTGTGGTATTATTTATTTTTGTGTTTGATACAGTTGCTAGATATATTTTGTTCAATGCTCGTTGGTGGCCCATTATTATGACTTGTGATTTGCTTGTATTATTTTAAGTGTTCTGACCTCAGTCAACTGATAGGATAACAAGAAAAGGACAATGTATAATTATAACGGAAAAGGAAAATACCTTCTCTACCTCACCTTCTTCCACCATTGACCTCAGAGCATACTTGGGCATCGTGCCTCACTTGAGAATTAGTGCCTCACTGACCTTCACAGAGCTTATCGCTCTGAGTGACATCATCTTCACAGTCCCCGTTCCTCCCTCACGTAGCTCCTAGGCACGGGCAGGTTCTATATCAGTTTCATAAGCAATATCAGTAGTGGCATAATGGCATTATCAAAGCAGTGTGTGCGCGTTAGAAAACGATTATTTCATGAGAAATGGGAGGAAGAGCTTTTTGCTGTTTAGAAGGGGAGATCATACGATGTATGTCATAAAGAACACGCTGAATTGGAAGGTAAGACAAATTAAATGTTATTTTTTCGTACTATTCCGAAGAAAATTTACGATCTTAACATTTGCATAGTATACTAAATACGGCAATATACCTTAAACACGCTGCATTAAAAGGTACGAGGAATTAAATGTTGTTTTTACGTATTATTTCCAAAATAAATTTATAAAAAAATATCAAATGTGCGTAGAAAACGAAATATGATTTTCTGAAATTATTTTAGATCGAGAACATGCAAATCTATTAAGTAATCTTGATAAACGCCAGAATATTCAAGAAAATAAACGTAGACAACGTGATGGAATATTATTGGCTAGTTACGCAATTTCTCGCCTGTGATTTAAATCAATTCAGCGACGGAGAAACAGTAAAGAGGTTTACGATTAAAGCTTCCGAATTAATTTGCCAAATTGAATAAACGTTTTCGAGAGTCTCACGTTAACCAAGCGCTTTACTAATGATTCGCCAATGACCGCCTTAGCGATTAAGATAAGGTGACGCAGGTCACAGCAGTTTATATTTCCCATCCTACTCTGCAGTCTCCTCTCCTAGTAAACAAACTATTTCAAATCGAGTGCCTCACGTAACCGAAAATTGTGCCCATGTATGCCTCAGAGGATTCTGGAGAATCGAAGTCAGATTTCTCTAATAACTGACGTCACCTAGGCTTCCGTTCAACGGACAACGAAGATAAAATTGAATCTATTGTGCGATCGATTACGGTATCATAAATTTTTCCACTCTCAGTTCAATTGACGCAAGAAACATTACAGTGAGCTAACTTCCTTAGAGCTGTTATGGGAACTGCTTTTGCAATAGATAAGGTGGAACTGATACAGGAAAACAATGTCTTGAAGGTCACGAGACCTTGGCAGTTTAATGTGCGCAGTATCTGCATTGCTAGATATGGCAGACGTGTTTTCGTTTACTCCTGTTATTGTTTTCGCTTAACTGGGAAATGACTTCACAAGAAACAAGGTTAAGGTGAAGGATGAGTCCGCCACGTTGCATCCTACCTACATTGCCATTTTAGCAGACGCAAATAACACTGTATCACACCGGGAATTACGTATCCACGTAATGTGTTGACTATGTCGCACAAACATCTATAAAAAGTGAATAATTTGTTTGTGTTTTCCTCAGTTCCTAAAAAAGAAAATGTCAACAAGGAAGAGAAAAAGTAAAAAATAAATTAGCAGTAATGATAATGACTAGAGCTAGTTTTTTTTTGTTTTGTAAATTCATATTCTATTCCTCGTCATGTAGATGCTAAGAAAATACAAATATTAACTAATCACTATATTATGATTATTACTAGGGCCAGGAAGTTCATGCCCTAAACCCTACTAAATATGCATGCAAGTATGTCTTTAAAAATAATAAAATATTCCAATGAAATATGCACTAATAAAATTATATAATTTTGTAATATAATTAATAAATAAGTAATACTTACTTAAGTATGGCTTTTAAGGAACCCGCAGGTTCATTGCCGCCCTCATATAAGCCCACCATCGCTCCTAAACAAGATTAATCCAGTCCCTACCATCATATTTCACCTCCCTCAAATCCATTTTAATATTATCCTCCCATCTACATATAGGCCTATCCAAAGGTTTTTCCCCTCCCAACTAACACTCTATATGCATTTCTGGATTCGCCCATACGTGCTTCATGCCCTGCCCATCTCAAACGTCTGGATTTAATATTCCTAATTATGTTAGGTGAAGAAGGAGACCGGAGGGAAAAAGACCTTTAGGGAGGCCGAGACGTAGATGGGAGGATAATATTAAAATGGATTTGAGGGAGGTGGGGTATGATGATAGAGACTGGCTTAATCTTGCACAGGATAGGGACCGATGGCGGGCTTATGTGAGGGCGGCAATGAACCTTCGGGTTCCTTAAAAGCCATTTGTAAGTAAGTAAGTAAGTAAGTTAGGTGAAGAATACAATGCGTGCAGTTCTGTGTTGTGTAACTTTCTCCATTCTTCTGTAACTCCATCCCTCTTAGCCCCAAATATTTTCTTAAGCACCTTGTTCTCAAACACCCTAACCTCTGTTCCTCTCTCAAAGTGAGAGTCCAAATTTCACCACCATACAGAACGACCGGTAATATAACTGTTTTATAAATTCTAACTTTCAGCTTTTTTGACAGAGCAGACTGGATGATAAAAGCTTCTCAACCGAATAATAAGAGGCATTTCCCATATTTATTCTGAATTTAATTTCCTTCCGAAATAAATAAATAAATAAATAAATAAATAAATAAATAAATAAATAAATAAATAAATAAATAAATAGATAAATAAATACATAAATAAATGAATAAATAAATAAATAAATAAATAAATAAATAAATAAATAAATAAATAAATAAATAAATAAATAAATAAATAAATAAATAAATAAATAAGTAAATGAATAAATGAATGAATGAATAAATAAATATATATAAATAAATACATAAATAAATGAATAAATAAATAAATGAGTAAATAAATAAATAAATAAATAAATACATGAATAAATGAATGGATAAATAAATAAATAAATAAATACATAAATAAATAAGTAAATAAATAAAAATAAATAAATATGTAAATAAATAAATACACAAATAAATAAATATGTAAATAAATAAATACATGAATAAATGAATGGATAAATAAATAAATAATTGAATAAATAAATAAATACATAAATAAATAAATACATAAATAAATAAATAAATAAATACATAAATATATGAATGAATAAATAAATAAATGAGCAAATAAATAAATGAATACATAAATAAATAAATAAATAAATAAATAAATAAATAAATAAATAAATAAATAAATAAATAAATAAGTAAATAAATACATAAATAAATACATGAATAAATGAATGGATAAATAAATACATAAATACAAAATAAATAAGTAAATAAATACACAAATAAATAAATATGTAAATAAATAAATACATGAATAAATGAATTGATAAATAAATAAATAATTGAATAAATAAATAAATACATAAATAAATGAATAAATAAATAAATACATAAATAAATGAATTAATAATAATAATAATAATAGTAATAATAATAATAATGATAATAGTAATAAATGTAATAATATTATACTGTAGTATGTGAAAGTAGATGAAATTAAACTTCTTATTGAAACCTTGAAGCGTCAATTGGTGCTCAAAAGAAGAGATGGGTTGCAGTTCACAAAATTATATGGCGTAGGTTGTGTTGTCTCTAAACATGGGTTTTTATCTTTAAAAGCTTCTCTCAACGTCGCAAGACGTTACTAGGGCATACTTAAATGCTTATAATTGTTCCACAGTAAAAAAATAATTCACTGGAATTAATGGAGGACTTCCCGTTAAAAAAGGGCATTTTAATGATCATTTTAAGTAGATTTTTAGGTCATCAACATGCGCCCGCTAGTTATGTGTTTTATGTGAATATTTGAAGATATGCATTTACGTAAAAAAATTCAAAATAGGTATGTGTTTTTATGTGAAACAAAATTTAAAATACGTGCTCAGGTGACCTTGTCCGAAATTTAAAACACAATTACTAATTTCTATAACAGTGCAAATAAAATATTTATTTACCTAAAAATCCTAGCTCTAGTCATAATATTTGCTCTTTTATCCCAACACGCTATGTATAGCTTAAATAGCGCTATGTCAGAGTAGTGCTTTGTATCCCATCCTCTGATTTATTAAGTATGGATACAACTTAATTCTGGTGTTTTATATCATCTGTATATGTTGATAACTCCTCTTTAGTGAGGAACAAGTATGGATTTTATACCAGTCAAAATCAGGCTCATTTAGAGGAAAACATAATTTAATTTCATAGTTGTTGTTGTTTGGTTAACTGTCCGAAGACAGGTCTGAACCTCATAAGAAGGCACCTGTTATGAGGCAACTAGGTCAGGAGATAATGGGGTAAGGTGATCAGTTCTTTTTCTCCTCCATTGCATACATTGCCGACTAGCTACATATGACACTAATCAGACCAGATGCATACAAACAATTGTTCTTCCTCTGACACATATCGTCAAGTGAGACGTACTGCCTGAGAATAGATATACATATCAGCCAGAACCTCAATCAGAGGATAAATTTCATAGTATGTACTAGAATACTTAAGAAATGTTTATATCATTTCATGAAAACGCAAATTAAATGCGATGAAAGTTAAAAACTTGTCACGTAAGTAAAAACGTCATTCCATTCGTGTGACGTAATTTTACAGCTGTTTCCGACTCAGGAGCGGTAAATCTTCCCCTCCCTTCGTATGTAAACCTGCTGTGCCTTCTTGCCAATTGCTTGTCGTCATCCGGTGCGGAAATTTATTATGGCATCTGTGAAATCTTGCGTCTGGTGTATTGTGTCAATATGCAAAAACGACTCAGATTTTCTTGTGCTTAAAACACATTTTGCTCTTCACAATTCACTTTATCACCAGTTGTCTCAAATTCGCGACCCGGGAGATGCTGTTTTGAGATCCACGATGTGCGTAGCTATACTGTATCGCAATCACAAAAGCAATACAGAAAATGGTGATAAACCGTTTTGAAATATCACATGATTTTAAAAAAATAATAGGCCTATAACTACTGCAGTAATTTTAACAACATAATGATGCTCCAGTCAAAAAGGGAAACAACTCCCAAAATTTAAAGTTTTGAGATAACTCCATTTTAAAGTTACATGGTACTGTGAAAAATCCAACTAACATGACTCTAATTTGAAACGTATAGAACAGAATATAAAACATCATTAACATAACTTCCACTAATTACAATGATCCCAGAATTTTATTTGAAAGTTTGTTTTTTCTGACATATTTTGAGTAATCTGTCGTCTGAAACTTACAGCAGACTCCGTCTAGGCCAGTTTCTATCTGATGCTTTTCCAATTCGCTGCGGGCTAAAGCAGGGAGATGCACTATCACCTTTACTTTTTAACTTCGCTCTAGAATATGTCATTAGGAAAGTTCAGGATAACAGGCAGGGTTTGGAATTGAACGGGTTACATCAGCTTCTTGGCTATGCGGATGACGTGAATATGTTAGGAGAAAATCCACAAACGATTAGAGAAAACGCGGAAATTCTACTTGAAGCAAGTAAAACAATAGGGTTGGAAGTAAATCCCGAAAAGACAAAGTATATGATTATGTCTCGTGACGAGAATATTATACGAAATGGAACTATAAAAATTGGAGATTTATCCTTGGAAGAGGTGGAAAAATTCAAATATCTTGGAGCAACAGTAACAAATATAAATGACACTCGGGAGGAAATTCAACGCAGAATAAATATGGGAAATGCCTGTTATTATTCGGTTGAGAAGCTTTTGTCATCTAGTCTGCTGTCAAAAAATCTGAAAGTTAGAATTTATAAAACAGTTATATTACCGGTTGTTCTGTATGGCTGTGAAACTTGGATTCTCACTTTGAGAGAGGAACATATGTTAAGGGTGTTTGAGAATAAGGTGCTTAGGAAAATATTTGGGGCTAAGAGGGATGAAGTTACAGGAGAATGGAGAAAGTTACACAACACAGAACTGCACGCATTGTATTCTTCACCTGACATAATTAGGAACATTAAATCCAGACGTTTGAGATGGGCAAGGCATGTAGCACGTATGGGTGAATCCAGAAATGCATATAGAGTGTTAGTTGGGAGGTCGGTGGGGAAAAGACCTTTGGGGATGCCGAGACGTAGATGGGAGGATAATATTAAAATGGATTTGAGGGAAGTGGGATATGATGTTAGAGACTGGATTAATCTTGCTCAGGATAGGGACCAATGGCGGGCTTATGTGAGGGCGGCAATGAACCTCCGGGTTCCTTAAAAGCCAGTAAGTAAGTAAGTAAGTATGTAAGTAAGTAAGTAAGTTGTCTTTTTGATCTCGTACTTAAGGATGCTGGGACAAGCTCCTGGACTTGCAAATGATGTACAGGCCCTACTGAAACATTCCTACGTCACAGGTTTACGAAATTTATACCATGCATTAAACAATGCTTATAGTATCTTTTGATGAAAAATTAAATCACTTATCCCCAACAGAATATTAATAGGGTGCCCCCGAATACCTTCCCGTAACCTTGATTTTTCAAAATTTAGGTACACTCATCTCATAAACTAACAGTGGCTTAGCATGATATTTTGAGCAGGGGAAGCTAACTCAAGTTGTCTTTCATACAATATGATAAAACGTATTACAAAAATACAGTCTTAAAATAAATAGTAGTCAATGTCAAGTCAGCAGTCGAAGATTGGTTGGAACATCGTAAGTAACACCAATAAGGCATGACCTCCAATGATACGTAGTAAAATATGATTTCACGGTTTACACATATCTCTTAACAAATAGACACGTATACGTATAACATTAGCTCACTCCCTGTCATACTTAGAGAAATCACAATATTAGTATCATTACGTAAGTATGCGTCTGTCTTTTGGTTGTATCCTTCATTGACAGCAAGGGAGTCGGTCATTAGTTTTTTAAATCACACTTTTGTTCGTAAGTCAGTCTTGATAATACAATTGTCCTAAAAAAATTCAAGTAAATTAGTGTCAGGAACTGTTATTTCATTCATTATTTATTATATCAGCCACAATGCACACTAACACTTCAACTGAACACAACTGACGAAAAGGGATAACTCGGAAACTACTTATTTTAAATGTTAAAGCTAGCTTCTTGCGAGCCTTGCGACTAGGGTAGTTTAGTTAGAAAGGGATGGAAAATCTGCGGGGTGGATTACACAGAAGAAACCAGTCTACTTGGAAGCTGGTGTGTGCAGGCTTGTTGTTTACTGCTGCATCACAAATCATCCTGAGCTGCCGCATCACAACATTTAACGCGTAAATATAAATTCTATTAAAATTAATAAATAATTTTCTCCATAAACTGCAGGTTTATTATGAAATTATTATTAACTGGGGAAGCTAAGCTTTTTAGCTTACATTGACGCTACGCCACTGTAAACTAATGAAGATAGAGTCATGAAATTTTTGTGGCAGGTGCATATTATGACTGCCTCCGTGGTCTGTTGGTCAGCATGCTGGCTTCTAGATCAGGAGGTCCCGGGTTCGATTTCCGGGCTCGGCTCTCGGTGAATTTTTCTAGAAGAGGAATTCCCTGGGTGTCTAGAGTCGGGAAATTTGTATGAATGTGATTGTGATTGTGCCGGGTTAATATTAATTAACCAATCATCACAAATATAAAAATACATCAGGACTGTCGCTGGGCAGTAACCTGAACACACGTTTCAGCGTCACATTGTTGACAAGTAACTCCATCTGTTAGCACAACCATAAAACATCTAATAGATGCTATAGAGTTACCAAGAACGAAAAAAAAAAGGTACATATTAATTAACTCTTTAAAATGAATGAAGTGGTGGTTTTCTTTTAAACTTCATCATTGAAGTTTTAAAGACTTCGGAAAAAATATAATGTTCTTTTTTTTATGTGGTGTTTAGTTAAGAAAGTAGTGCATTGATTTTGTCATGTGATATATTCTCTTTATACCAGAAAAAAAATTAGAGAGATTTGACTAAAATTCTATGACACATGTATACCTAACTGATGAGCCATGCGTAACAATTTACTTTCTAATTACCATATTTGGG
Source organism: Periplaneta americana (assembly GCA_025594305.2). NCBI lineage: Eukaryota > Metazoa > Arthropoda > Insecta > Blattodea > Blattidae > Periplaneta > Periplaneta americana. The sequence goes on along the minus strand of JAJSOF020000025.1, from coordinate 23,813,450 downwards.
GGTACCCTATAAATATTCTATTGGGGATAAATGATTTAATTTTTCCTTAAAAGATTCTTAAAAGGTCCCAGCACTCTTAAGGTAAATTGGCAGCAATTGTTTTGAGACAGAGTAATCTTAAAAAGGGGGAAAAATAATTGCAGTGAGAGGTTTTTTAAACTATGACAATAGAATATTAAATTCTAAAAAATGATTATAGTCAGGGGTAAAGAAATCCCGGGCGCCAGGTTACCATGGCGCCTAAAGAATTTTTATGTGGAGTCTGAGTTTCTTAACTGAGTTCAAAATTTTTAAGACTATCCCCCACAGTGGTCTAGGGGCTAGAGCGCTGAATTTATAATCGTGTGGTCCAAGGTCGATCCCCAGCTTACCCCCGATTTATAACTTTTGTTCGGTAAACTTGTGGTCCAGATAACACAGGAATTTTCTCCGGGAGCTCCGGTTTCATTGTGGCATCCCAACAAATCTGCATCAATATCTCATCTCATCGTCAGGTGTAACGTAGAACACCCTTCAGTGGTGCATCCTGGGCAACGACTGTGCCGGTTAATTAGTCTACATACTGTAACTGTGGCGCTCAGAATACTCGTAATAACATTGATAAGTTGCTCGGCTGTCATGCCTCATCGAGTGTTTTGCTTTCTGCGGAGTCAAGACACGCGGCAGCCAGCCTGCTGCGCATAATACGGAGCGAGCGACTGATCGCGTGTATATTTATTTATTTATTTATGCCTATAACAGGGCAAAGCCCCAATTACAATAGAAAGTACATATATTCGTTCACAAAAAATAGGCCTACATAGATAACATGAAAAAAGAGATGAAATAGATACAAGTGTAAATACAAATTAAAGTGGAAAATGAGAAAAGGAAAGGAAAAAAAAAAGAACAGACAAATAGATACTACCTAAATAAAAGATACAGATATAGATATAAATGAAAAATACAAAATAAAATAAATGAAAAATAGTTAAATATAGATATCATAGCCAAAAATGTAAAGTATAGCTATAATTGGCAAATTACAGAGTAACAAATAGCAATATTATATAAAATCAACTACCTTCAGTATATTAATAAGAAAATGTTTGTATTCCATGTAAGAAATGCAGAAATCTAGAACCCATGTTTTACATATTTCATTGAAATTTGAACATATTTTCAACAGTGGTGAATTTTAATGTGATGAAGTGTTAGGTTTTTTTATAATATAACAATTGACGATTTCTTAAAAATGTGATGTTCTAGCGTTAATCTGGATTTGTGATAATATTTCGCTATTATCCAGTAGACCGTTGAATATTTTATATAATAAAAGTTGTTCAGCAAGTAATCTACGACTGGCAAGAGACATTAAATTAAATTCAGCAAGTAGATTGTTGCACGAAATTTTGTTATGGAGGGCTGAACAATGATATCTTCTAAAATACAGATATCTAGAGAATCGTTTTTGAATTTTTTCAATTTCATTACTATGTGATTTGCATGAATCTCGGTCGGTCGTTGTCAATGAAAAGCAGAGGTCTACTGTACAGGCTAGAAACTGCTTCACTTCTGAAATAATGTCCGAATGGTTTATCCAAAACCACTTTATATTAGCTGTCTCATTATTTTCCTATTCATCGGCGCCGAATAACTGAATTCTATCCTGATATCCACGAATTCGGTTGTAGTATCATAGAGAGAAATGTTGGTATCTAAGAGTCGAGAGTTAGTTCACAGGAGGAAAGTTCACTATTTACCCTTGCCTACGTTTATAAATGTGTCTACTTGGTTAGGAATTCACTTACCGAAGTAAGTGCCTTATCGTTCAAACACAATGGCACAATAACCCATTTAATGAGCATAATAGTCGAACCAAGAACGTGTGTCGAGTTTTATGTGGCGTTATTTCATTATCTGAGCAATATTATTGCAGCATAAAATTGTATCAAGGCTGTCGTTTGAAATTCCGATTTGGATCATAAAATTGAAATAATTCTATCGGCCGACACTAGTAAATACGTACATATTAGAAATTAAAATGCAGTTTGACGTAAAATCTTCGATGCTGTTGAGAAGTGATACGGAACGATGGTTTCAGCTAACATTCTTCAGGTTGTCACCCTTCTCAGTCGATTTAAAACCATTTTAAAACCGAGTAGGACCTGGAATTCTTTCCCACGCTATCGATTTAAATGTCAGTGAATTTTATTGTAGTAGGTTATTTTACGACGCTTTATCAACATCTTCGGTTATTTAGCGTCTGAATGAGATGAAGGTGATAATTAGGGACCGGATTTTTATGTAATATCAAGGTGTGAAATATGTACATATTTATGTAAGAAAAATAAGCTGATTATGTACATAATCTTTCAGTTGTTACCCTTAACAACACGCTAATCCCTTATTCATCTGTCGTAAAAATCTTGGCTTCATTTTTTATAATAATCTAAGTTGGAATTTTCAAGTTAAAGAAACGATAAAAAAATCTGTTCCTCCATTCACTGTTTGAGTCGCTTGAGAAACTTCTTGCCCCAGCAACTAAAACTTACCCTAGTGCAAACCCTAGTAACGCCGCACTTCGATTATTGTGACGTTTTATTAAGTGACCTAAGTTCTGAATTGTCAGTCAAGTTACAGCGAGCTCAGAATATGTGCGTCAGATACGTGTGCAACATCCGACGGTATGATCACATATCACCGTCCTTCGCAAGTCTCTCGTGGCTCCGACTTAAAGAACGTAGAACTTTACACTCTTTGTCTTTACTCTTTCGAATTCTGCACACTTCAACACCAAATTACCTTTCGTCTCGTTTCTCTTATCTATACTCTAACCACGACGTAAATACCAGATCACTTATCTGTGGCACGCTAAGTATACCTCTTCATAGAACATCATGTTATTCATCATCTTTTACAATATCCACTTCGCGTCAATGGAATTCCTTGTCACAAAGTATTAGGGGCTGCAAGACAATAAACACCTTTAAGAACAGCTTAAAAGATAACCTTATTAGCATTTCACTCCAATCATACTAATTTAAACTATCACTGACTACATTGTTACTTTTTCTTTAGACATCACCCTGATTGTGCTGTATTTTAATTGTCTCGTAATAATCTCTTTCTATTATCTAATATTATTTGAAATATATTAACATTCTATGTATTTTAGTTTAATTCTGCTACACAGTTTATTTCAGTGTTTAATTAATAGTTCATAGTATTTTGTTGTTTAATTTGTAAATAACTTTTGTATACATGTAACTCTCATCTAAATCAAATTGTTGGATTCTTTGTAAGTTCATGCATATGTATATACACTTTTGCTGGTTGAGTGGAAGAGAAGGCCTTACGGCATTAACTCTGCCAGCTAAAATAAATCATTATTATTATTATTATTATTATTATTATTATTATTATTAAATATGTAAAATCATGAAAATATTTAATATCAATATCTGGCAGATATAGGATAGATAAGACTCTCCAGTTGTGATTTCATAGAGCACCCGACTTTTTTACCGCACACTTGACACATCACTATTTTTCCATCTGTAGTGAAAGCTTCGTCCATCGCAATCCATGGTTTTATTTTTGTCGTTAGGGTTGAAGATACAGGGGCCATTTTAGTTAGTTGAAAGCAGTAGATAAACTCACTTGCACTTTATACTGTAAGTACTAAAACTAGAGAACTGAGTGAAATAAATGACAGTTTGTTCCTTTACTCCAGCTTCTTTTCAAAAGTCGGCTACTTTATTGCGGATCCCACATCTGTGGAGTAACTGTCAGCGCGTCTGGCCGCGAAACCAGGTGACCCGGGTTCGAATCCCGGTCGGGGCAAGTTACCTGGTTGAGGTTTTTTCCGGGGTTTTCCCTCAACCCAATACGAGCAAATGCTGGGTAACTTTCGGTGTTGGACCCCGGACTCATTTCACCGGCATTATCACCTTCATCTCATTCAGATGCTAAATAACCTGGATTTTGATACAGCGTCGTAAAATAACCCAATAAAATAAATATTGCGGATCATGTCAGACTTGACACGGGTTTTCCCTGGAAGGATTAGGAAGAGGGAGGATAAGGTTGCAAATTGCATGGGAATGGCTTGTTAAGACGTGTGCAGAACAATTATAGTTCGAGACAAACCATGTCATCCTCGTCCCACTCCACCGCATGAAGGGAACGCTACTTTCTGAGTGATTTTTACAATAGGCCTACAAGGTAGTTGTAGAGGAAGGTTGCCTTTTGTTCACTCATATTTACAGTGGGTGGTATGGGGAACTAAGAATGTTATGTTTCGTCCCGAAATATATCCTTTCTTGGGTAGGTACAAAGGCTTTTTAAATCTGTATATTTGAAATTGTAAACTTCCACAGCAGAAGTTCTTTTTTTTATTTTTTTTTTTTCCTTTTAGAGAAGTAAAAATGAATAAAACCCCTAAATATGCAGATTTATGTAATACCAAGCCATAATATGTAATGAGGGGTAAATATGTAGTATCAAATTTTAATATATTAATGTTAATTACAAGATTCGCAAAGATTTGTTATTTTATACGGTTAGGTTGAAAGGCATATAATATGTAATTACATAAAAATCCGGTCCCTAGTGATAATGCCGGTGAAATGAGTCCGGGGTCCAGCACCGAAAGTTACCCAGCATTTGCTCATATTGGGTTGAGTCAAAACCCCAGAAAAAACCTCAAGCAGGTAACTTGCCCCGACCGGGAATCGAACCCAGGCCACCTGGTTTCGTGGCCAGATGCACTAACCGTTACTCCACAGGTGTGGACTATCAGCGAATGACGATGGAATACAGTATATCCACAGTCTACTATATACAGTCGCGAAGCTTGAGGTGATTTTTGCAAATCTCGTGATAAAGCGCTCCAAGCAGTTAGCAACTAGAAACAATAGACTGTCCACGGTCGACTTTGGACTGAATCGTATTTCCATCGAGTGCTAGCTCGTTGCGTATTTCACATTGATGCTTGTGAAATGTTCGTTATTGGTTGTAATGAAAATGTTAATGGCTAAAATGCATTAATTGGAATAATAATATTTTACTAGAGACGTAGAAAAATTAAGTTTGTTTTAATGAAATTTATTGATCACGTTTTATTTTCAATTCTGGTGGGATTATTATTGCTTAGGCCTACTTTTTTTTTCAAAGGATATGTTTTTAATTATAGCTGTTAATTTTGTTGTTATTTTTATTTTTGATAATTTACTAGAGACGTAGAAAAGTCTGTTACAATAAAATTTATTAATCACGTTTTATTTCCAATTCTGGTGTGATTATTATTGCTTAACCTCAACTACGTAAGCCTACACTACAAGTACCGGTACACGTAAGTTAATCCATTAATTCATATTTCCATCATTTGTTGTAAAGGGAAATGCAAATTAATATTTATTGGTTTCATAGTTAATTATCGCTATAATCTTGAATGAGTGAAGCGATTATAGTAAATTTCAGTTCGTTTTGCACAAACAAAAATAATATTAACCTATTTCTTGCAGGTATCTTCGAGTTTATGGTGGAATTTAATATATTTCATTAAAATAATAAATTAACTTTATGCATTTAATATTTCAATAATGGAAGGAAGGTGTTAATTTTTCCAAAAGAACACAACGAAAGTGTAACATATTTTGTCGGCTGCTAGGAGAGAGATCTGCGATGATGAGGCGATAGTAGCGATCCTAGTGGTGGGCAACTATCCATGTTTGCATTTTTACTACATATTGAGCTTCGCGGCTGTATATAGTAGACTGTGGTATATCGATAGTTTTCATTCATTAGTTCCCGGCCACCACTGCTTTTCGTATTCAATTAAATGTATTTACTCACACCACAAACTAATACATGCCGAGTAAGGACCTTGCATAAAGTTAAGTCATTCAGCTAACGGTGCGCTATTAAGATTGATATTGTTGTGGTGTGGAAAACTGCCACGTGCATCTAGATATGAAACCAGTTATACGCGGGGAGGATAGCCCAACAAGGCTATCCGCTGAGGGCATGCGTTTCTTGTTGCATATATCACCACAGCTACAGGTCACAAATAAGCGACCTTGTAGTGCGGGATTAAATTACCCAGTGCCCTTCACTTGACATTGCCCTCCACCTTTGTGTGCGGTTCGGAACACGTGTAAGGGGTGAACCAATAACTCATAACACTTCCTGCGTCATAGAATAAACACGGCAAGTTTCTTGTTTAGCTTTCCTTTTGTAGGTGTTTTCAGTCAGGCTGTTGTCTGCTCATGTGTCAAAGGATTTTAACATCTTCATTAGTTAGAAAAGTTGTCTTAGCGGCTGATTGGATTGGCTGAGAAACAGGAAATGATGCTAGCTCAGTAAGATTTCACGAATAGCATTGTTGTATGACTATTTCTTTCATGTACTAATGCTTCAAAAGTGTGTAAAAATCTATTGGCTCTTAACGAATCAAACCAGCTATCAACTGAAATCTTATCGCACGTGATGCGCATTTGTTTAATATCTTGTCGCACCTGATGCTCAGATGTTAAATATTGTCATTCTTTCCTTAACAATACAGTGGGCCGTGATATTGCGTAATGGCCGTGCTAGCAAATATGTATTTAATATCTTAATTTATAATATAGTGTATTCCAGTTTCTCATAAGTAATTTATTAATATCTTGTTGATAATTCACTAAAAAATAAGTACATAATTATACTGCACTTCAAAATGAAATTCTATAACCTCAAAATATTGTTTAATTTTGCTGTTTCAATATCGTCGTTGTCCCTGCAATAACTCCTATGTGGCATATTTATCGATTTTCAGATTTTTGCTCTATTAAATAATTTAAATAGTGATACAGCAAATAATAAAATCTCCTACATGTAATTATATTTCTGTGTTTCGAAAACGTAACAATTCACAATCTCCTATGTACCACTACCATAGAATGAATGAATGTATCTTTTCTTCCTACTGAAAAATTTTATATTTTATGCATAAGAGTTATTGCAGGAACAACGACGTAATAATGTTAAATAATATATTAATATTAATATTATTAATATTTTATTATTATTATTTATTTATTATTATTATTATTTATTATTATATTATATTTATTATTATATTATATTTATTATTATATTTCTGCCCATTAATTCCGGGTATAGTTATGAGAAAAATGTGAATATTTTAATTGTCAAAATCTATATGCTAGACGCCATGAGCTAGATTATCTGTTCTTTTGTAAAGTCCTCAAAGGTGATATATCCTGTGACTCTTTCTTAAACAATATTACCTTACGTATTCCAACAAAAAGATATGAGAGCCCACAAACTTTTTATATTAGAAATTCGAAATTTCTTTCACCAGTCTCAGATGCATTAAAAATGCCAACATGCATGGCTGCGAATTCGATCCCTTCAATGTATAGACTTTGTTTGCTCTTGGCGACGATTTATCATTTATGTATTCTTTTAGGCATTATACTCAATTAACATTGTCTCATAGTATTCTTAGTTATCCATTCATCGTCATTATTGTAATTGTAATTATATTTATGTGTAATAATTATTTTTGTTTTATGTTTTTGTTATATTTGTGCTGAACTGTAATTGGCCACTGGCTGTTGTACAGCATATTAAATAAATAAATAAATAAATAAAATAAATTATTATTATTATTATTATTATTATTATTATTATTATTATTATTATTATTATTATTATTATTATTATTATCAGTCATTGGCGCATGTTTATTTTCATTGCATTTACAATTATTCTTACTTTCACTTCATTTTTGTTTATTTTTACATTGTTTTACATGACGCATATTATACAACAAACTCATTCCACTGTTATATTATTTTAATGTCCGAAGTACATATGATATTTCCATGCAGATATTCTGCGTCATCATACGATGAAAGAGTAATAGAACGGAGAAAAATTCTCTCCGGCACCGGGATTTAAACCCATTTCAGCTCTTCATGCTGATGCTTTTCCATAATCATCCGGATAATCCCGGTTCACAGAATGAGTTTAAGTAACTCTTGGCCCCCTCTGCAATAATGTTTGGACCGAAATCCACATGTGCTGAGGTGCATTTACTGACTATTGGCCCCGACGGAATAAGCGCCGTCTTAAATCATAAAAGTATTTTCCATGCAGATATTCTCATCATACGATAAGTATATTTTTTATCCACTAATCTCCGATGTTCCAACTCTTGGGTTCCCTCTAATGGCCCCCTCTGCACTATTCTAGGAACGTAGGACTGACAGCTGAGGTGCAGCATGTTGGCCGGGATCTAAGCGTCTTAAATCAAATGTAAAAAATATAATAATGGATATTCAATAAAAATTTCTCTCCGGCACCGGGATTTGGACCCGGGTTTTCAGCTCTTCGTGCTGATGCTTTATCCACTAAGCCACACCGGATACCCATCCCGGTGTCGAACAGAATCGTCTCAGTTTAAGTTCCAACTCTTGGGTTCCCTCTAATGGCCCCCTCTGCACTACGTCATAGATGTCATAACAACTGTTGTGCTGATTGTTTTATGATTCCGACGGAATTTTTAAATCACGAAGTGATTTACGCATTTTATAAACTTTAATGAATTTCCATGCAGACTGCGTCATCATACGATAAAGAGTAATGAATATTTTTCAGCTCTTCATGCTGATGATTTATCCACCATACCCATCCCGGTGTCGGATTCGTCTCAGTTTATTTTATTGTCAATGTGCATTTGGCCGGGATCCGACGGAATAAGCCCGTCTTAAATCACGAAGTATCTATATATTATTTTAATGTACCGAAGTACATATGATATTTCCATGCAGATTTATCATACGATGAAAGCGTAATGTCACGAGGGATTTAAACCCCGGTTTTCAGCTTTCATGCTGATGATTTATCTCCCGGTTTTTAAGTTCCAACTCTTGGGTTCCCTCTATCTCAGTTTAAGCCGCCCTCTGCTACGTCATAGCTATGAACCCCTCGTGAATAAAATACAGTAATAACCGAAATAATATGTGATGATTTATCTGAAATTCGCTCATAAAATCGTTAATAATTGTGATAGTTGGCCGGGACGAATAAGCGCCGTCTTAAATCACGAAGTGATTTAGATATCATTATATATTATTTTAATGTAAAGTACATGAATTTCCATCAGATTTCTGCGTCATCATTCAATGGAAAGAAAAATTCTCTCCGGCACCGGGATTTAAACCCCGGTTTTCATTTCATGCTGATGATTTATCCACTAAGCCAATTGTCAAAAATCGTCTCAGAAAACTAGTCTCTGCACTACGTCAGATGTCTTAATGTAACTTAATCTACATTTAAAATGTTAATTACATGTACTGCGCTTTTCTCTTGTTATTATAACAGAAATACGTTTTCATTATCTGCTGAAATCATAATTTAATTTAAGAATTTGTAATATAATTACAAATAACTTGATTAATACATTAATTAAATGAAGAATTTTGAAAACGTAGTTATCAAATCTGAGTGAAGGAGTGTGATTTTCTTCAGATTGCCTACAATGGATATGGAATTAGAACATGAAGATGTAGATGTGAAAGTAGGATTTCGCACTTCATATAGTACTTCATCATTACATTACACACTACGCCGAGAACTATGAACTATGTAATTGTGTGGAGAAAGCTAGCAATGCTTATGTATTCACACTACAGCGAGACATAATATGTTACTACACAGTGGAGCCATCTCTGTATAGATAATTATAACACTGATTTTATTACGCTTATATAAGGCAGTTTGATCAAAGACCTTGTGTATAATACTATACAAGGTCTTTGGGTTTGATATGCGATGATGTTACATAAATTTGAACATCTGACTTTCTATTAATTGTTTAATTTCCTTTACGTAATACAAATTTGATAGACTACAATTAAGTTACCTGTGGGAGCGGGACCAATGTCAACTATGCCTTATTTTGAACGTTATTCAGTGCTACAGGAAAGCATTTTCCATAGATCGACAAACGCATTCTCGCTGTAGTGTGTAACGGGACTAAAGCTGCATCTACACAGTTCAATTTTCCATTGCGTATGCATGCAATCTAGGAAGAATATTGAAAGAATCAAGTTTAAAACGTACGTTCAATTCAGATGCATGAAGATTTTGTGTCTACATGATGCGCCGTTTTGAACGTCGTCTTCACTGCGTAAATATAGTCTGAAAGTTAGAATTTATAAAACAGTTATATTACTGGTTGTTCTGTATAGCCTAATTGTAAAACTTGGACTCTCACTTTGAGAGAGGAACAGAGATTAAGGATGTTTGAGAATAAGGTTTTTAGAAAAAATATTTGGGGCTAAGAGGGATGAAGTTACACGAGAATGGAGAAAATTACACAACGCAGAACTGCACGCATTGTATTCTTCACCTGACATAATTAGGAACATTAAATCCAGACATTTGAGATGGACAAGGCATGTAGCACGTATGGGCGAATCCAGATATGTATACAGAGTGTTAGTTGGGAGGCCAGAGGGAAAAAGACGTTTGGGCAGGCCGAGACGTAGATGGGAGGATAATATTAAAATGGATTTGAGGGAGGTAGGATATGATGGTAGAGACTGGATTAATTTTGCACGGGATAGAGAGCGATGGCGGGCTTATGTGAGGGCGGCAATGAACCTGCGGGTTCCTTAAAGGCCATTTGTAAGTAAGATGCATCTTAATGGATTCATGCTCATCGATTTACGGGGAAACAGTTGGCGACACTGACTAAACAAAAGAACGACCATGCGATAAATTGATAGCGATAAATCTAGCTGCAAAAATTATTAACGCGATGTATGAATGTGTTTGGTTGGAAATCAGAATTTCATTACACTTCATTAGTCGAAAATGGAATGACGTCATATAAACGAAATAGTCTACTTACATCCCTATGAGTATTTAATTCGCATGTCACTAGACATATAAGTTGAGTGGCAGGAGTTGGAGGTTTGTGCGATACTGCCCAGATATGTCAGACTGCTTTGCTTGGGACGTAAATTAATTAATTTTAGTGGCTCCGTGAAAGCACAGAGGGATAGAGCTCGATGACAGACATTTTGAAATCAATTATTTCACGATAAACTGAACTATGAGCGACAAATAACCAATCACAAGGCTATACAACAAGATACACAGGCCACAGCATCAGAGTTAACTAGACAAACCCAATATCTCGCTGGCTGAACAATTCTCACGTCTTCGTTGTCGAGTCATCACATTGCAGTTGGCCAAGTTTTATCTTTGACGTTCTCGTTTCAGATCAGAGCCTACTAGATTCTTCTTTTATCATAAAGCTATTTTGATCATCGTATATTTGTAGCAAGGAGGCCATGGCATAATTTCTTTTATGCTCGACCATGCCGAAATGTACAGGAACATCATTTTATTTTTACTAACATTTTTAATATTAACCTGTCTATACCTTTAGAGAACCGGAAACACCACTCGCTACCCCTTCCACGACTGGAGTTCGATGATACTGGCGTAAAACACAAACACATCACTTTACTAGGTATAGGAGGAAGAAAAGCAGTTCGTCCATTTACGTAAACTAGGAAATATCGCAATTTTGAGTTCGATAATTTTCATTAGGTTTTTGTTTAATCAAAATGCAGTACTGTATTAAGAATAAGTGTTTTTACTCACGAATTGAGTTATCCATACGAACGTATTCATTATGCAGTGTATATTACACTGTCTACAGGAATTAGCGTACAATAAAGAGACTGAAGTTCAATTGAAAAATAATCATAATATGGATATTTAAATACATTTTTGAAAATGGTGGCCGTTCATTTCGATACAGGCTTCAGTTCTTTTGTGCATATTATCGCACTATAGACTATTGCATCTAATTCCAATTACCAGTTTCGTCCTTCGTACTAGTAACTCATGTTGAAATAATTCTGCACCTACTCTACAAAAGAGTACCTTATGTACTGTAAATTCAAAATTCAATCTTCACTTCTGCCCGACCCGCACAGATAAAATTACTCAGACATGCTATCTACTGTCCGTCCAAGTGGTTATGCCGCAGGACCGTAGAAAGGGGGGAAATTACGTGACAGTTAATTACTTAACAAGGCCCTTTTATTTAAGTTATTTTAAACAGTTGTATAATATTATGTAAACGTCCAATTCGTAACAGAAATTAATCTTTTCAGAAAAGAGCTAAGACAGCCCAGCTTTTACAGAAGGGCGAGCAGAAGCAGGTGGGGAAATTGGGATGCGACGTAGGCAAACGGACAGTACCTGTGCGAAAATATGGTTCAATATTGAAAGCTCTTTCGTCACTGGAAAACGCGAACTTATTTCTGGAACGTACTATACTCCCTAACTCAGTGCAGCCTTGATTCTGTCTGAAGGACAGTTGGAACTTCATTAGTAGAAGGGGTGGGAGTGAAGTACATTCAAAAACTCAGGTACAATAAAAATTGAAGTAAAAATAAAATGATGTCCCTGTAGTAATTATACACCTGGTAGCAGACCTTTAATGCATGTCATTAAAGTACACCTACTCATTAAAGGTCAGGTCTTTCAGCCAATGACGACTCAGGTTACAACTGTTCAGCCAATGACAGGTCAGCTTTCTACCGTTATAAAACCGCAAGTATCGATTATTCTCGGATATTCAATCGAAAGAGAATTAGCGAAAAGTCACGGAGGCTGAAATCCAATACTGTCGCAGAAGGTTATGATCTGTTACTATAATAATTAGCGTTAATTCTAAATAATATTCAAATAAATTCAATTTTTCATCTCGTTTTTCAATGTCTAATTTAATTTCAATGTTATCTCTGTAGGTTCTTATGGCCTAGCAAGGTCAATGTGAACATCTGTTCCTCGGAAAAAAATCAATACTTTCGCGTCTGCGCACATCTCACAACATACGGGACATTGGCCAAGGTCAGATACAAAGAAAATTAATAATATCAAGTTAGAAATATGGTCGAGCATAAAAAGTCGTATGAAACGCGCCTATAATGGTAATTAAGAAGCTCGTATGAAAATTATGAAACTCTCTTGCGCTCGTTTCATAAATATCCATACTAGCTTCTTAATTACCTTCATTATAGGCTCGTTGCATAATGTACTATTATGCTCGACCATGCTCTTTAGTAATTATACACCTGGTAGTAGCCCTTTAATGCACCTCATCAAAGTACACCTATTCATTATAGTTCAGTTGTTCAGCCAATGAGAAATCACCATTGTACCATTATAAAACCGCAAGTATCGATTATTCTCGGATATGCAATCGAAAGACAATTAGCGAAACGTCACGGAGGCTGGAAATCCAATACTGTCGCAGAAGGTTATGTTCTATTACTATAATAATTAACGTTAATTGTAAATAATATTCAAATAAATTCAATTTGTCATCTCGTTTTTCAATTCTAAATCAATTTACAGGTTATATCAATATTAATGTTCATGTTATTCTCTAGATTATATCAAGGTCAATGACATTCGTCCCTCGGAAAAAATCAATACTTTCGCGTCTCTGCACATCTCACAATTTAGAAGGTCAGTTCCGCTCTTCACTTAGATAACCATAACATGAATACTTATGAATAATTTCAAGTTAGAAGCTTACGCTCGTTTCATAAACAAACATACTCGCGTCTTAATTACTACCATTATAGGTTCGTTGCATAATGTACTATTTCATCCATCGTTTCTAACCCAGAAATTCAGTAGAATCGCTTTCTATGTGTTTTCGTACAATGTGATCAGACTGATGCATTTGAATTTAATTCTTAAATATTCTAAATTTTGAAATTGGTTAGCCTGTGTTCATGTTGTCTGGCTTGTACTCCTGAGAGAACGTCATTTATCAATTTATACATCAATAACATCAGAATGCGTAATATCGACTTTCAATATTGTTATTGACATACATATCTATATGCATAGTCGTTTCCGTTCTCGGTTTGTCAATAAAAAATCTTCACGTTCACGTCTCCGCATTCCCTACTCTAATCGTTCTCGCTCTGGTTGTCGTTCCCGGTTTATTGTGAACCATCTTAACTTTTTTTATTTTTTATTTAATACTTTACACTTGAGCTACATTAGACATTGCAGCCCGAAAGAGCAGAAGCTCGTGCTTGGGCGCAGTTCAGATCAGTTATACAAAATATGTCACAAAATTAAGAGAATTCATTGAGCACAATGACATTAATAAGTGGTAAAATACATACAGCATGTAATAATAGGGTCTATATGCAAATAGAAAATACAAAATATTAGGTATAAATTTTTAACTCAGTTAGCTTAAACAATTAAATAATTAATCTTATTTGTTTCTTAAATCTATGTGTGTTAAGTGTATTTAGCTTAGAGTAGGCTCTAATTAATGCATTATATATTTTGGGTCCAAAATTTCTACGATTAAAAAGTAATGGAACGGAGAAAAATTCTCTCCGGCGCCGGGATTTGAACCCGGGTTTTCAGCTCTACGTGCTGATGCTTTATCCACTAAGCCACACGGATACCACCCCGGCGTCAGACAGAATCGTCTCAGATTAAGTTTCAACTCTTGGGTTCCCTCTAGTGGCCGTCCTCTGTACTACGTCATAGATGTCTATGAACGTAGGACCGAAGTCCACACATGTGCTGAGGTGCACTCGTTATGAGTGACTAGTTGGCCGGGATCCGACGGAATAAGCGCCGTCTTAAATCTTTAATTTACCGAAGTACATATGATATTTCCATGCAGATATTCTGCGTCACCATACGATGACGTAGTACAGAGGGCGGCCACTAGAGGGAACCCAAAAGTTGGAACTTAATCTGAGACGATTCTGTCCGACGCCGGGGTGGTATCCGGTGTGGCTTAGTGTAAAAGCATCAGCACGTAGAGCTGAAAACCCGGGTTCAAATCCCGGCGCCGTAGAGAATTTCTCTCCGCTCCATTACTCTTTCATTGTATGATGACGCAGAATATCTGCGTGGAAATATCATATGTACTTCGGTACATTAAAATAATATATCCAAAATTTCTGCTGTGTTTTAGTCCAGTAGTTGTGTGGGATTTGGAAGTATTTAGAAAGAAAGTGTATTTTTGTCTCGTATGGTATTCAAATTTAAATTTATTGTGGTTTTCATGGAAGTAAATCAGCAATGTTTGTTTATAAATTTGTTCTAGATTTGATATACCAAATTCCTGAAAAAATTAATTTTTTTGGGTAATCAAAAGGTTTATATAGACAAATTTTGATAATTCTTTTTTGGAGCAAATTTAAAGGATGGAGAGTCGATTTTGCCATTCCTCCCCAACCTAATATACCATACTGAATTATTGATTGAAACAGAGCTAAGTACACAGTACGCAGAACATAAACAGGTAAATAAGAACGTAGAATGGAAAATTTGTGGATTGTTATTATTTTGTAACTTTTGTTTGGAATGTGCTACTTCAGGTGATCTGGAGCAAATAAAGCAGTATAATAAGAAATAAAAACTTTCTCATCTATTCTCTGCTTTGTGGAGGGATTGGTCTTGAGACGGGGCCAGTCTGCGATGAACTGATGGCATGTGTTACGTATGTGCTGGCACTTCCGGAAGCCTCGACTCCCGCTACGACCTCGCGAGGCATGCCCCCCCCCCCCCACCTCTCTCCGACCCTCAAGGCGTCGTCGATTATTTTAACAGCAAATGGAGTTTAAGCCCGTTCTCCCGGCGACAGTAATCTTCTTTCCTTGTAATATATTTCACCTTGGCCATATCAAGACTCGGAAGATAAATTTCTGACCTGGCTTCCCCTTGTGTGCGTAAAGATTTGAAAAGAATGTCAACAGTTACTGTTCAAGGATTTTTGGAAATAAGCTCCCGGAGCTTGAGGCTGTGTTAAATTTGAACACTTCACGGCCAAATAAATCTGCCGTCTTATAACTTTTCTCATTTTTAACGGGTCTCTCGTTGCGTTCAAGGTTGGTGATGAATGTCTTACGTCAAAACTTGTCTACATCGACGACTGATTCTTTGTTAAGTATACAAAAGGTCGAAAAATATGATTGTGATCAGTTTTTATTCAATATTCCCAATAGGTAAAGTAAATCGAAATGTGTGTTGAAAGCCACACAAGGATTTATTCATGTAAAAATTAAGCGATTCACACGGGTGGAAGTGAAATATAACCTTGTAAATTTCCAGAGCGAATAGCTCATGTTGTATGTAACAAAAAACTGTAATACCAATTGGTGGAAAGTTCATAATTTTTTCAGATTTTTTTTTTCAAATATTTGACACCCTTTTATTCGGAAACTATTGTGAGTAGGATCATGATTTTCGTCCATATCGGTAAAAAATCGGATAAATAATCATTTATCCCTCTGGGGAATTTCAATAGCATGGACGATTTTTGTGTAAATTTTATTTATAAACCACTAATTTCAAACTACTGAACAATCCGACCAGATTCCAACATTATAGCCGGAGAGGGAGATGGAAGGAACTTCATCTAGAACAGGTATGTCAATTGATGCCCACAGGAGCAAGCGCCCGCTTTAGAGTCAAGGAGACCTGAGCGCTTTACAGCGGAAAGGAAAGAGACAGACGAAAGAGGTGGTATATGCCGCTTGGTCGAGCTATATTCAGGGATGGCCAGCACTGATTCAATACATAAAGGGAAGAGAACTTATTAAAACTGTATCCATGTTAATTTTTAGATTTGCCTGAGAAGTATAAGTGCATTATAAGAATGTAAGTTTTAATTTTAATGCTCATTTTTCACAAGTTTGATTTTTTTTTATTCAAAAGATATATTTTCTCAACTTTTCGTATAGAAAAATGAAATTTTCAGATATAGGCCTATTTATTTAGTAGCCTTACAGAATGTTTACGTAAATATAATATACCGTATATACGTATTACTGAAGATAGTGTATTGAAAATTTTGAAAATATTTGCATGGAAATTGTTTGTAAGGAAATGAATTAACAAAGCAACTACTGTTACATCATAAGCAAAAGATACGTGCCCATGTGTTGTAAAAATGTCAGCTCTACAGCTTCAGCAGATTTCGAGAAAATAATTTAATATTCTGATGATAGGAAGTTGCTCACAAATATCACCTTAAAAGTATAATGCGATAAGAGTTTTGTTATGTAATATTAGTTACACTTAAAACAGGCACAGTACCTAGGTAACTTTGCTTTGTACTGTAATATTGTTTTGATTAGTTTATTGATTACTTTTGTAAGGCTAAATATACCATCAATATAAATTCCAACTTATCATGTCATACCCAGTCTCTTTCTTTGAAATATCACTTTCTTTATGAATGATGTGTTTCATCCACTTAATACAGTATAATATTATACTACTATGGAAATTAAGTGAATATTCCTTCTTAACTCTATATTATGTTATTAAGATTTAAAACACAAGTGCAATATTAAGAAATCAGTGTTAGTACTTTTGTTTTACAGACAATATAGATAATATTAAACAGAAAGAAGCCATATAAAAATAACGACATAAAATTTCACGTTCCATTTGAAGTTTGTGCACCATTGTTTTTTTAATCCAACAGGTTGCTTATTCATATACACAACCCTTCCTCTTTCCATACTTAGCGGTTGCTGCCCGCGCACGACGTCAAGGTCAGAAAATGCGCTTGCTTTGACATCACTGATCTAGGGAGACAGACCTAAGTTCATTGACCTCTTACATCTACATTACGAGAAGAGAGAAGAGTGTTTTAGCTGCGATGTTGCCAGATTGCTGAATCTTTCAACTCAATTTTCTAATTAAACGTGCATTTAATCACAAAACGTAATATATAGCTTTTGTATTCATTTAAGTGTACCCTGTCGTCCCTTTCAATCTGCAGGATTATTTCAATTTCACTCTTTACGTATAATAAAGACCAGGCAACTCCTGTCGTACTCTTAATCTGCTACTATTTTGTTTAGAAGTTTTAATTCCATTAGCAATGAATGTATATTTTTGTATTTTCAGAAACACTTTTTATTAGGCTACTTGTATTAATAATTCGGATCTCCACGTTTTTGTGAAATATTCCATAGATCTTCACTATTAACTCTGTCAAATGTTTTTCTATACTCGACAAATGTAACGTGTACTTATAAATTATACTAACATGTTTTTATCTATTAACGTCTTTTACATGAAAACACAATTTATGTATACAAGATAATACGTTCCTAAAGCCGTTTTGGTTTTATGCAATTATTGCGTTTAAGAATAGGATTGATTCTCAAGGTTATTGGCCTAATTTGGCGGCTTTTACTTGGCGGCCTTTATAATTATGCACCTTCGCATCAGACAGCACAACTTTCTTGGGAGGAACATGAAATGTTTCCTCTTCTTTGTTAGGAATCAAAGATTGGAAAAATAAAAGCGCAATTGCGTGAATTTCAATTGATTTGGAAAATTATATCGGACGATACAATTCCATCGTAATTATAATAATACAGGTTTTGGCACATGAAGTTACAGGATCGTCTGAGAAACTTGTAAATGTAATGTAACGAAAGAAGTGAAGGGCTCCCAGCAAAAAGGAGGTAGCTCCACTTCACTTTTACAAAGTTGTGGAAAACAACAAAAACATTCTAAAAATTCCATATTTTAATTGAGCTTCTTTTCTTTTTCCGAGTATGTTCTAGGTACCTAGGAGTTTCATTTTATCACTCAGTCATTTATTACAATCAGCAATTTATGGGAATAAAATATTAACAAATAATGGAGATACTCCCTTTTTTTTCAATAAAATTGGATATGTTTTGTCACATTTTACATTGAACATTCATATATTGTGCGAATATCATGACCTGCAACACAAGACATAGCAGATATACACACACAGAATGAACCATAAGTAATGTTATCAATTTCAGGGGGTTACTCTTTGAGATATTTCCAACAAAAAAGTTTAATACAGTTTTGTGTTCGCGTAGGCTTCCGCGGCTGTTGTACATGGTGTGTGGATAAGCTTCAGGGCTTCTACCGCGTTGTCTTGGTGTTATTGGCTGACGTTTCGACCGCTGTGTTGTGGTCATCTTGAGAGCAGTTGTTGCATAAGGAAATAGTCTACCAGCTCTTATTTATATATATATATATATATATATATATATATATATATATATATATATATAGTAGTCTCGATGGGGGAGTACTTGCTGTGATAGGTAGTAGGTAGTAGGTTCTCCTTCTGGCATCTGATTGGTTCTACGTTGTCCAATCCGGTTGAGGTCTGTACAGTTTTGTTCGTTTTACTTCCTTTTCAAGATAAAAATTGTTTTATATGAAATATTACGTAGTGTTGATGGAAGAGTGGAACAGAGGAAAATTCTCTCCGGCACCGGGATTTGAACCCGGGTTTTCAGCTCTACTTGCTGACGCTCTATCCACTAAGGCACACCGGATTCCCATCCCGATGTCGGATCGAATCCTCCTCCGGGTTCAAATCCCGGTGCCGGAGAAAATTTTTCTCTGTTCCACTCTTCCATCTTCACAGTATGATGACGCAGAATTTCTGCACTGAAATATCATATGTACTTCGGTACATTGTAATATATGATATGCGAAAAATATTCACTTTATGATTTAAGACGGCGCTTATTCCGTCGGATCCCGGCCACTTAGTCACTCATAAGGAGTGCACCTCTGCACATGTGGACATTGTGCCAACTGTCATACATCTATGACACAGTGCATTTCACTAGAGGGAACCCAAGAGGTGGAACTAAAACTGAGAGGATTCGATCCGACATCGGATAGGAATCCGGTGTGGCTTAGTGGATAGAGCATCAGCACGTAGAGCTGAAAACCCGGGTTCAAATCCCGGTGCCGGAGAGAATTTTCTCTGTTCCACTCTTCCATCATCATTTATGATGACACAGAATTTCTGCACTGAAATATCATATATACTTCGGTACATCGTAATATATTACGTAGTGTGTTTTGGGAAAGTCGTTGATTTAATTTCCAATATGCTCAGTCAATTTAAGAGAGCAGTGTATTATGATAATACATTACTGAAATAATTTTAGTTTTTCCCTTTAAATGTGCAGAAATTCGATGTGAAGAACTGTAACATTGTAAAATTCCTTTGCAGAACGAAAAGTTACATTTGTTCGGATCAAATATCTGCACATTTAAAAGACAAAACTAAAACTCTTTCAATCATTTATTATCATAATATTCTGCTCTCTTAAACTGATTACGCATATTCGGAATTATATGAGTGACTTTCCCAAAACACGCTATCAAATATTCTAAAACAATTTTTATCTCGAGAACGAAGTAAAAACGAGCAAAGTTTTATTGAACTTTTTATTTGAAATACATCAAAGAATAACCCCAGAAATCAATGACACTAATTACGGTTGACTCTGTATACAGCTCCAGGAGCTGCCTCCTTTTCGCAGCGGAACGATTGAGATCTCAGCTCCATTTCCATTGTAGCTTACTACCAAATGCTGGGAGTCACACCGTTCTTGCACTAAAAGATCGGGCATATTTTTTAACGTATGAAACAATCAAAATATTAATTTCACAAAGCTGGAGTCACCCCCTTTTTGCAGGGAGATCTTAAATTGTTTGTCACATCAGATTCGTGGAAGTATTAACTTATACATTTAGTTTCAGACTGCGTACATAATTTTGTAACGGCGAGTGCGAATTATTTATATGCAAAACGTCTTTCATCAAGGTTAACACACACATACATTTCGGAAAATAAAGCGCCATTGTGTAAAACATTTCATAGCGGTGCAAGAAGAAAAAACTTGTACTTTTAAATAAAATAGAGATATATGCCGGCCGTGTGCATTGCTGGCAGGTTATTTGTTTGCTTTCGAGCCTTAGCACGTTGCATATAAATAAGGTTTAAAAAAAGAAAGAAAATAATTTAAGACATTGTTCTACCGCCAGGAAATGTTTATTGTAAAATTATTCAGTTGAATTTCGAAGAAACTCGTAAAAAACTTCACTTTCCTTGAACCGCTTAAAGGTTGCCTCTTGTTTCTGTTTAACATTTTCAGGGACGTTCACTAATTTAATGTTACATTTTAATTTACAATCTATGATTTTCCCCTTGTCTGCGATGAAATACAATATCTCCTTCTCCCCTTTCTAGTTGTCATATTGCGCCTCATGGTCAAGTCCGACAAGGGCGTTTGAGAACCTAGGAAAGACGTGGGCCTCCATGTGACGAATTGAAGCCAAGGACTAGCTTGAACATGTACGTAGCGGATTACAAGCCCAGCGACTTCAGAATAATAATAATAATAATAATAATAATAATAATAATAATAATAATACTTATACTTACTTACTTACTGGCTTTTAAGGAACCCGGAGGTTCATTGCCGTCCTCACATAAGCCCGCCATCGGTCCCTATCCTGAGGAAGATTAATCCAGTCTCTATCATCATATCCCACCTCCCTCAAATCCATTTTAATATTATCTTCCCATCTACGTCTCGGCGTCCCCAAAGTTCTTTTTCCCTCAGGCTTCCCAACTAACACTCTATATGAATTTCTGGATTCACCCATACGTGCTACATGTCCTGTCCACCTCAAACGTCTGGATTTAATGTTCCTAATTACGTCAGGTGAAGAATACAACGCGTGCAATTCTGCGTTGTGTAACTTTCTCCATTCTCCTGTAACTTCATCCCTCTTAGCCACAAATATTTTCCTAAGCACCTTATTCTCAAACACCCTTAACCTATGTTCCTTTCTCAAAGTGAGAGTCCAAGTTTCACAACCATAAAGAACAACCGGTAATATAGCTGTTTTATAAATTCTAACTTTCAGATTTTTTGTCAACAGACTGGATGATAAAAGCTTCTCAACCGAATAATAACAGGCATTTCCCATGTTTATTCTGTATATAATTTCCTCCAGAGTATCATTTATATTTGTTACTGTTGCTCCCAGGTATTTGAATTTTCCACCTCTTCAAAGGATAAATTTCCAATTTTTATATTTCCATTTCGTACAATATTCTCGTCACGAGACGTAATCATATACTTTGTCTTTGCGGGATATAATAATAATAATAATAATAATAATAATAATAATAATAATAATAATAATAATAATAAATTAGATAATTAAAATTGCACAAACAAAGAAAAGAATGTCGTCAATGATTTGACAGTACCTGAAGTGCATTTTCACATAGTTATTTCTTGCTTCTATATTTGCACAAGTACATTTTGGCCTAAACACCATCACATTTCTTTTATGTCCATAGTAGATATCACAGATTGACGCAACTTGAAATTATATGAGTCTAATATACCAAAAACGGAAGATCGATTAAAATTCACATAACAGGTATTGGAAAACCATCGACGATTTGGATAATTATACACTGCACCGTCGATTTAGTAGAATGCGTTTGAGTCTAAAGAAAGCAGCACAACAGAACAACGTGGTCTGTTGTGACGAGAATCAAGCCCCGTATACCGGTAAGGCATCATGTCACAAATAATTTCAAGTGTGAGTCTTTCTGACAAAGTAAATATTATTCAGTGCCTTGAAAAGGGCAAAATGTTGAGGATATTGCTGGAGAGAGTAAGGTAATATTTATTTATTTTTACTTTTTCATTGCAAATCAAGATTTCAGGTATAACTCCTGTAAAATTGATTTGAATAATTTCGAAGGTTATTCAAATCAACATAAGCCCGGAGTTATCCTGAAATCTTGATTTGCATAATACACGTCACTGTTCGTTAACAGAAAACCACAATCTCGGTAAGTCACACGGAGTTAACTGCACTCCAAGTTGGTTGCTTGACGGTTGTCAGCCCATCTTTGAGGTCTGTGGATATAGAGGAAAAATACAATCGGTGCCTGGTTAGAGTTCCCATTCTCCTGTAGCTCAGTGGTAGAGCGTTGGTACGTTAAACACAAAGGTCCTCTCTCAGGTTCGATACCCGGCTCCAGGAACAATTTTTCCCTCGAAAATTATTACTTTTTCATATTTATTCATTAGTTATTCGTTTATTTTTCTTTCTTCTTTATTTACTTATTCATTTATATGTATATATTGCTCCAAGATATTTGAATTTTATTAGTAACAACAATGTAATTTATTTCCAATATTCTGGTCACAACAATAATTCCTTTCTTTGTCTTTTCGGCCTTAAACGCTCTCGGCAACAATTGGAATTTTCACTCAACACAGTATTTTCGTTATAGCACTCACTGACGACAATGACAATTTACTTGGACTAGTACGAACAACAATGAACTGTTATTCTTCACTAATATTTACAAAGCACTATTTACAAATCAGAACTATCAGTTCTCAGTTCACATTCTTCTATCTCAGTCACTGGAGTTCACAGTATCTCGAACCACAGACCTTCAGAGACAGTTCACTGTACTCGAACTCAGTCCCTCCAACTGCGGTCCACTGCAATAAGAACTCAGGTCCCTCCAACTGCGGTCCACTAACGCGAACTCAGGCCTTAACGGATGCTGACGCAGATGCGGACGCACAAATCTGGATCTATTACGAGTCGAACTCCGGCACACAAGTCTGGCTTGCTTGCTCTGGCTTACTCACTGACTGAATAACTAAAAACTCTGTCGTTCCTTCGCGACCGTAATTTATAACCACAGCGACGTAGCCTCGAAGGTTCCACGCGTCTCTAGAGATGGCACTCCAGAAAAATCCCGAGCCCTCTCCTCTCTACCAGCACCAGATGCGCGCGCACTCTTCTCCACTCTCTCGCCGCGTTGGCCTTTTCCCCTCTCCGCCGCGCGCCATCCCAAAGTGCTCCGCGCGATCTTTTATTCATTACGCTGGTCGTTTAGTTCGAATCTCACGTCGCTGTCATTTAATATATTTTTTTGTGTTGGAAAGAGTGGGTGAAGAAAGAATGCTGAAACTGATTAGAAAGAGAAAAAGGAATTGGTCGGGTTACTGGCTGAGAAGAAACTGCTTACTGAAGAATGAACTAGAAGGAATGGTGAACGGAAGAAGAGTTCGGAGCAGAAGAAGATATCAGATGATAGACGACATTAAGATAAGAGGCGCGTCCATAAAGTAACTTTCCCACTCGTCCCACAGCTAGCAAACCATATATTGCTCGAAGCGACTGCGTGTACGTGATAGAGCAATGTCCTGGCATGGCGCATGCGCTAGCGGAACTTCCCGAGTGCTCTCAGTAGCTTCGTTGCATTGGTTGAAGATGGACGCTCCTATTCCAGCTCCCGCCGCCTGTGAAGTCCGATCAGTGATAAAGTTTTTGAATGCACAGGGCATAGCGCTGATTGAAATTTATCATCAGCTGTGCCAGGTCTATGGGCCTAACGTTATGAGCAAGCAGATGGTGCGTTGCTGGTGTAGACAATTTTCAGTAGGACGCCAAAATGTGCACGACGAGGAGAGCAGTGGGAGGCCAACCATCATCACAGACGACCTTGTGGAGCAACGCACCTTTCTACTCTAAAATATCTGAAAACTCGCTTTGAATATCTTACAACGTTATGGAATCAACATCAGGCCTTCCTCGTCACCGTACCTCTTTCTATTCATCATCTTTCACCGTGTCAGTTTGTCGCCTATGGAACGCCTTACCTTGTCATTTCAGGGATTGCCGAACGGTTAATCAATTTAAATTAAGAAATAAGAATTACATACTTTTACACGAAATTAATTTGTGAGTGTTAGCAGACTTTTATAGGTACAGTAATTTTGTGTGTTTGTATAAATTGTCATTTAGGCCTACCATAAAGTAGAATTAGGATATGAATTGTAAATCACTTAATTATGTATCATGTTTAGATAATATTTCATTATATGTAAGCTTGTTAATGGGCATGAAAATGATTTCTATATATAAGTAGACTATTAATATTAATATTACTATTATTATTTTGTCATTGTTTCATTGTGTATTTAACTTCTGGTAGTGTGGAAGAGAAGGCCATCCTTAACTCTACCAGAATAAATAAATAAATAAATAAATAAATAAATGAATAAATGAATAAATAAATAAATAAATAAATAAATAAATAAATAAATAAATAAATAAATAAATAAATAAATAAATAAATAAATAAATAAATAAATAAATAAACAAACAAACAAATAAATAAATAAGTAAATAAATAAATAAAGAAGTAAATAAATAAATAAATAAGTAAATAAATAAAGTAAGAAATAAATAAATTAATAAATTAATTAAATAATAAAATTAAATGAGATGAAATTTTTGAGAAGCGTAGCAGGTTACAGGAAAATAGAACATAAAAGAAACGAAGAAATAAGAGAAGAACTTGGGATATATGAATTAAACAACAAAATAGAAGAATATAGAAATACATGGATGTCTCACATTTCAAGGATGCAGGAAGACAGGATACCATATAAGTTTTGGAAATATAAACCTCGGGGAAGAAGAGATATTGAAAGACCAGCCAAAAGATGGATGGACCAATTTCAGTAGCTGCAACAGGAATCGATTTCCTAATGCATGAAGGATGATGATGATGATGATGAATAAATAAATTAATAAGTTAATAAATAAATTAATAAGTTAATAAATAAATAAATAAGTTAATAAATAAATTAATTAATTAATACATAAATAAATAATTAAATAAAAAGTAATAAATAATAAATAAATAAATAAGTTATTAATAAGTTAATAAATTAATAAGTTAATAAATACATTAATAAGTTAATAAATAAATAAATAAATAAAAATAAATAAATAAATAAGTAAATAAAGAAATAAGTAAATAAATAAATAAATAAATAAAGAAGTAAGTAAATAAATAATAAGTAAATAAATAAATAAATAAATAATTTAATAAGTTAATAAATTAATAAGTTAATAAATAAATAAAAGTAAATAAATAAATAAATAAATAACTTAATAAATTAATAAGTTAATAAATTAATTAATAAGTTAATAAATAAATAAATAAATAAATAAATAAATAAATAAATAAAAAATAAGTAAATAAATAAATATGTAAATAAAAATAAATAATAATAAGTTAATAAATTAAAGAAATAAATAGAAAATAAATAAATAATTTAATTAATGCATAAATGAATAAATAAATAAATAAATAAATTAATTAATAAGTTGTGTAATCAAGATTTATAATTATAATGTATTAATATTTGAAGGATTAATAATTAATTTAGATGGCAGTGACAGCTCATCCTCACTGAAACCTCATGTACAAATAAACGAAGAACATTACAACCTCGTTTTAAACAAACTACGTAACAACGAATGAACACCCTCACCATAAAATGCTTTTATTTTCTAAGGATGCCAATTCAATAATTGTTTTTCAATTAGAAGACCTAATAACTTGTCTCAGTAATAACTGGGAAAGTGATACTCTCTTATTATCATGCGGTGTACGGCAAGGATCAATTTTGGGACCTCTTCTTTTTCTTATTTCTGCCAATGACATAAAATTCCTTCATGTACACGGAACTGCCACTTTCTTTGCAGATGACACTAGTGTATTTTATATTACTGACTACATTGAAGAACTGGCTCACTTCAGTGTAACAATACACCGATCATAAAAAAGTCTATTCCCAAATCCAGACTTGGACCAATAATTCGTCGTCTATACAAACCAAACAATATCATCGTCACGGTGGTAGCATATATAAAATTATTTCTTGTAAATGTTCGAAGCGTTCTTAAATAAATTTACTTAATTTCAGTTCGGCTCTTTATTACTATTAACCCTCTCTCTGTAATGAAGGTCAGAACTCACCACTTCCTTTTCTTTCAAGAACTCGGTTGTTAAAACATTCACCCTACGTTGTGGACTACAAAGACTTTCCTGTGTTTTATATTAAAAGGTCACGGTCAATTGAGTTGGGTTTTTACGCTAACACCATAAATAGCACGCCATGGACGTACAAGGGTGTATGCAGAGCATTGCATAAAGAGAAAGAAGTGATTAGCAGACCCCCGATCACGCCATCTAGGGAGTGGGGCATGGGCTGACTCTATTGGTCTTCCTCGTCGAGGAAAATAGTATTAAATATATGTAGATCGGGTAGGAAGAAACAAAGAGATTAAAAGAAGCATAATGCTGCAGTAAAAAGTAGAACTTCGCTGTGAAAAATGGTCGAACACAAAACCAATATGCAAACGGAGGGTAAAATTGATTACAAGTGTTCTGGACATGAGCTGTGAAGTAGTAAAAAGAAAGTAGCATAGATCCACATAGATTCAGCAAGAAAAGGAAAATGTTTACCCACTGCCGTTTGTCCATTGTGCTGCGAAATCGACATCGCTGCGATTCCACGTTACGAGTATTTGTTTCGAATATGGGTTGAAGAAGAATATTCTGACTTTTGTAAACTTAAGTAAAAATTCAATTTATCCGGTATTTCAGAAGTACTTTCAAGTTCCATCCTGAAATTCATGACTCTAAAAAACTCGAAGTTTTGCATATTTAATTTCTCAGACGTTCCAGGCTTCCATCTTCTGTCCTTTTGAAAAATAAATGGGCCTACAAATCTTTAGAATTTTCAACCATTTTATTATTTAATTTGTCTAGCTGTCCAGAACAAATTATAGGTTTCATTTCCAGGGTCATTCATTTATTCAGTCATTCATAGTCTTTCACTGCAAACCCAGCATTCTTCAGTCTTTCCTATTTTCTGCATTCCTCTTTGTCTCTCAATGTGACCCATATATCTTAATGTCGTCTATCATCTGATATCTTCTTCTGCCCCGAACTCTTCTACAATTCACCATTCCTTCCAGTGCATCCTTCAGAAGGCAGTTTCTTCTCAACCAGTGACCCAGACAATTCATTTTCCTCTTTCTGATAAGTTTCAGCATCATTCTTTCTTCATCCACTCTTTCCAACACAGCTTCGTTTCTTATTCTGTCTGTCATTTCACACGTTCCATTCTTCTCCATATCCACATTTCAAATGCTTCTAGTCGCTTCTCTTCACTTCGTCGTAATGCCCATGTTTCTGCTCCATACTATGCTACACTCCACAGAAAGCACTTCACTAGTCTCTTTCTTAGTTCTTTCTCCAGAGGTCAGCAGAAGATGCTCTTTTTCCCATTAAAAGCTTCCTTTACCTTTGCTGTTCTCCTTTTGACTTCTTAGCAGCATTCATTTACTATACATAGTACATCCCACTCTTGCTCTACTGCCTCATTTAGAATTCGCCGGTTTATCTTCTTTACTTATCTTCCTATGACCATGGTCTTCGTCTTGGCATTTACCTTCATTCCATACTGCTCACAACTGTCATTATTTTAGCTCCAGTCCAGGGTCATATTGTTATTTAATTTGTTCAATGTTCCAGAGCTATTCACAGGTTCCATTTATCAGGATAGTATTCATATCCTCGAAGATTTGCTTATTCTATTCTAAACATGGTGTCCTTAGTAGTTTAGAACTTTCTCAACTAATGGAAGGTCACGGGGAAGCCCGGAAAGAAATCATCCAATGCATTGGCCACTTTAAAGTTTCTGGTATAATTTCAATTTCAATTTCAATTTTCTATTTCATTTTCAAAATACACAGAATAAAGAAATACTGATTACAAAACAAACCTATGTGTTCCAATTGTTACAAGTATAAAAAGAAGATACAGTAGAACTTTTTAACTTGCATTTATTACACCAGCATAAAGAAATTTTGTTTCCAATTATTTTATTTGCATTTATTACAGAATTTTGTTTCATTTAATAATGGGGCGCCCTCGGTAGCGTAGTTGGTATAGCGCTGGCTTTCTATGCTCCAGGTTGCGGATTCGATCCCGGCCGAGGTCGATGGCATTTAAGTGTTTAAATGCAACAGGCTCATGTCAGTGGATTTACTGGCTAGCTAGGATAGCGAAGTATAATATGTAGAAAATTGGTGAGGTCTGAAAAGGGAATTTATACAAGAAACAGACATAATAACGAACAGATTGGGCTATGGTGTAGTATGTGTTAGTATCAAGTATTAGAAACAGTGTGTGTTGATATAAGTGAACTGAAAATCAAGAACAGAGTCGTAAAAGTGTCAATTTTAAATTAAGTTGTTAAGTTTTAAAGATAGGAATACTGATAAATTTAAATGGAGTCGAAAGTTAAATTATAAGAGCGTCTACAAAAGGTATATCTGTAATGAATGTAATTGTGTGTATGTATTTATTCACACTGCAAATGGGTATATACCCGGTGGCAGTGGTAACTAATTACACTCAATAATGACAATTAATAATAAACACAACTAATAAAAACAATAATTAATAATAATAAAAAATAATAATAATAATAATAATAATAATAATAATAATAATAATAATAACAAGGAGCATCCTAAATTAAATGAAGCATGGTCACTTAAAATAACATTTAAAGTAAATCTAATTTGTATCATAACCCTAAGTTCGAACTAAGACCCACGAGTGTGACAGGTTCATACCTGCACAAGTTCCTTTCGGCACTACACTTATTTCGCTGTCAACTCACTCACTGCACTGATTCTGCCTGATTTCACTAACACTTCTAACCATTTCACTGTTCAAATACTTTGCACAGCCACTTCACTGACACCAACACACTTCACTTACACAATAGACTTCACTGACACTACACACTTCACTGACACAACACACTTCCTCACTGATAGAACACTTCAAATAACAAGATATCAATTACACCCTTTAAGTAGTGTGTATAATATACTACCGTCTATTGGTAAAGTCCTTAAGCCTATTTTTAAATACATTTTTGGTTATTGGTAAAGCCTTTAGTAAGTCTGCACGTAAAGCATTCCAGTCCCTGATAGTACGATTGAGAAAAGAAAACTTTCCAGTGTCCGTCCTCTGTCTTCTTTCCCTCAATTTATATGAGTGGTCGTTTCTTGAAGAGTAATTTGACGGCTGCAACATATTTTTTATTTCTCTCCAGGCAGGCTCACCTCTGTATGTTTTAAATATTGCGCATAATCGAATTCGCGTTCTCCGGTCCGTGACTGTGTCCATTTTAGTGGTGAATTATTAAGACAACACTTGAGAGGCCGTTTTTGAATCTTTTCCAGTGTCTTTATATGTTCTAATCTGTAAGGATCCCAACATGCAGCACCATATTCCATTACTGGACGGACTAGTGATTTATATGCAATCTCTTTGGATTTATCAGAGCCTTTCCTTAGTACCCTCATCACAAAATGTAACGCCCTCCATGCCTTTCCCGCTTTGTCAGTAACGTGTTCCCCCCAGCCGAGATCGCTGCTAAATGTTATTCCTAGGTATTTACATTTGTTAACTTCCGGAATAGTTTCACTCCCTAACATATACGATGCGATTATTTTATTTCTTTTTCTTGTAAAGCTAATGGTTTTGCTCTTTAGAGAATTTATTTTCATTTTGTTGGCCATTGCCCATTGTGGCACCGGATACAAAATTGTGAGGTCCACATTACTTGGATGTAAATGTTGACATCAAATATATATCATATCATATCATATCATATCATATCATATCATATCATATCATATCATATCATATCATATCATATCATTTTTGTTCATATCATATCATAAATCATGTACCTTTCCTATCATGAAGGATCAAGATTTTAAATTTATATCATTTATCAACCTATAAATTCAACTATGTTTTAAATTAATTTTAGAATCACCAACCCGGGTATTATCACCCCTCAAATCATGTACCTTTCCTCCTGACTCACCCTTTATGTATGAAGGATTTCTCTTCTCTCAAGATTTTAAATTTATAACTACATTTATATTGGTGCCCTAACCTACTAAATTCAACTATGCATTTTAAATTAATATTTAATATTTGAGGAGAAAAATTCGCTCCGGCGCCGGGGACCGAACCCGGGTCCTTGGTTCTACGTACCGAGCGCTCTGACCACTGAGTTACGCCGAATTCAATCCACAGCACCGGATCGAATCTTCCTCCTTCCTCCTTCAATGCTTCCCTTTGTGGCCTGACTCCAAGTTAGGCATATATGTTGACGTATATGTCCAATGTCAACTGCCATTATACTAGGAGCGCACTCAGCTGAGTGACTTGTTTGGCCGGGATTCCGCAGTTAAGTGCACAGTAATCTGTACAGACATATGCACTGCAGCTATGAGAATATTATAGATTTATTAATTTGTCATACAGAATATCTGTAACATTGACAATTAATATTTGAGGAGAAAAATTCGCTCCGGCGTCGGGGATCGAACCCGGGTCCTTGGTTCTACGTACCGAGCGCTCTGACCACTGAGCTACGCCGAATTCAATCCACAGCACCGGATCGAATCTTCCTCCTTTCTCCTTCAATGCTTCCCTTTGTGGCCTGACTCCAAGTTAGGCATATATGTTGACGTATATGTCCAATGTCAACTGCCATTATACTAGGAGTGCACTCAGCTGAGTGACTTGTTTGGCCGGGATTCCGCAGTTAAGTGCACAGTAATCTGTACAGACATATGCACTGCAGCTATGAGAATATTATAGATTTATTAATTTGTCATACAGAATAATATCTGTAACATTGACAATTAATATTTGAGGAGAAAAATTCGCTCCGGCGTCGGGGATCGAACCCGGGTCCTTGGTTCTACGTACCAAGCGCTCTGACCACTGAGCTACGCCGAATTCAATCCACAGCACCGGATCGAATCTTCCTCCTTCCTCCTTCAATGCTTCCCTTTGTGGCCTGACTCCAAGTTAGGCATATATGTTGACGTATATGTCCAATGTCAACTGCCATTATACTAGAGCGCACTCAGCTGAGTGACTTGTTTGGCCGGGATTCCGCAGTTAAGTGCACAGTAATCTGTACAGACATATGCACTGCAGCTATGAGAATATTATAGATTTATTAATTTGTCATACAGAATAATATCTGTAACATTGACAATTAATATTTGAGGAGAAAAATTCGCTCCGGCGTCGGGGATCGAACCCGGGTCCTTGGTTCTACGTACCAAGCGCTCTGACCACTGAGCTACGCCGAATTCAATCCACAGCACAGGATCGAATCTTCCTCCTTCCTCCTTCAATGCTTCCTTTGTGGCCTGACTCCAAGTTAGGCATATATGTTGACGTATATGTCCAATGTCAACTGCCATTATAGGCTACTAGGAGCGCACTCAGCTGAGTGACTTGTTTGGCCGGGATTCCGCAGTTACGTGCACAGTAATCTGTACAGACATATGCACTGCAGCTATGAGAATATTATAGATTTATTAATTTGTCATACAGAATATCTGTAACATTGACAATTAATATTTGAGGAGAAAAATTCGCTCCGGCGTCGGGGATCGAACCCGGGTCCTTGGTTCTAAGTACCAAGCGCTCTGACCACTGAGCTACGCCGAATTCAATCCACAGCACCGGATCGAATCTTCCTCCTTCCTCCTTCAATGTTTCCCTTTGTGGCCTGACTCCAAGTTAGGCATATATGTTGACGTATATGTCCAGTGTCAACTGCCATTAAAGAAAAATATATATTCTCATATGCATTTTTAGTCGCACTTGCACCACTTGACCTTACTTTCACTTTTCAAGGTCGTCCCATTCTGAATAATCCAATATTGCTTTCTCCCTGTTCAGAATGTTAAATTTTTAGTGCACAGTCCTCTCTGGCTAGACTTTGCAGTTTTAAAAGAACGTTAAATGAAACTCCCGACTGAATTGCGGATCCTGAAACAAATGCGCAATTTCATTACATGAGAAAATTGAACGCAGTAATTGGAAGACGTGTGCTCAGATTGAACATGAAAAGTAAACATCGAAAATAAACCCCGGAGTAGTACGTTCGTGTGTTGGAGTCACCTGAAGGGGAGAAACACGGCTGAGTTATTTTTGTGTTTTCGAGGCCACGTTGTTGGGGCGGTGGGCTCCAATGTGCGCAAGCAGTTAAGCAGCTGAAGGCCGCCCCCCCCCCCCCCACCAGCGGGTGCGCGCTACTGCTGCTGTCACACCGCCCGGGTTGAAAGGGGGTTCGAGTTGAACTTGATCATGAAAAGGTCAAAGGTCGGGATTCCGGGAATAGATCACACAGCAGCAGAAGCGGCAATGATACAAGGTCGGAGCGGTGTGTGAGTCGGGCCCAAATTGGCGACTGCATCACCAGTGCACTATACAGCCAGGGGGAAAAAGTGCGATGCAACGGCTGGTTACGCCATAACTGCATTACTCTATAACCACAGTCTAGTATATACGGGCTATTCCATATGAAATCGATCAGTAAAAAACCTCGCATTTTTTAATACTCTAATTTTTTCCATATTTATACAAGGTGCTGAGGAGAGTGCATTTTCAAAAATATACTATCGAAAGTCAAACGGTTTTCGTATTGTTGAGCGACAAATTTAGCGTATTTTAGAAAAACAAGCCTCTTTCAGCGCTCAGAACTCTGGAACCATTTACAGCAGAACATTGAACGGGAGCTCATTTTGAAGCTGACATTTGGTAGGTTATGTTAAGAAGTAATCCTTATTTTTATTGTAGACAGAGAGACAGATAATCTGATTTTACTTACTTTTAGCCTTTGCCAATTTGTAAAAATGTAAAAAAATATTGAGAAAAAACCCTGTATTATTAAGAGGGATTCGGCATTGTTTGCTTAGTGGTATGGCAATAAGTTTCGAGGGTATTAAATATATTATTTTCACACGCCTGGACTTGAACGGCGCAATACCGCACGCACTGGCCGAGAGCTGAAGATAAGTGAACGTTGGGCGTCATTTTACTCCTGTGTTTATGAAAACTTGTGATAAAGCTAGCCCAGCTATGCGCTACTAGACGAAACATCACGTGTTTGTCTCCTGGCCTTGCTTGTCTCGGCTAGCTCCCGTCTCACAGTCAGCTGGTTACTTCACGCGCGTACTATTTATTTTCTTTATTTGATATTTTCAATACTTTCTTATCAATGGTGCACCAGTAAAAAATATGTATTTATTTGTACTTTCAATGCGGAATCTAACCATATATTTTAAAAATATCTTTTCGTGGTCAAAGACGTCTTAATGAAGAAAAATCTAAATTTCTCCATTTCCATAAAAAGTAAGAAAAACTGTTTAAATGTCAATATAAACTTTAATTTCTCGGCATCAAAATAAACCATGATTTTGATCATTGGGTGAAAGGGTTTCGGAGCTACAACAGTTTAAAGTTGCTAATTTTATGAAAATGCGATAAATTTAAATATTTTAAATTTAAACACTATGAAGTTCTGATGCCTCAAACTTTGCACAAAGCATTGTATCACAGTTCTCTACGTATAAAAAAAGTTTCATTGTATTTAGAAATTGTAAGGTCAATTTTCTCTATATTTCGGTCGATTTGAGATGGAATAGCTCGTATACAACACTGAAAGATCGAAGCTACGATGACGATAAGAATCCAGCCGTCAACCGGGAACGAACCTGGAACTTCCTAGTCCGCAGCATGCTGCTCATGCAACTAAGCTACTTAGTTGTTAGATTCTTGGAAACATGAATCCTGCTAACTTCTTTTTTCGACGTAATAATTTTACATAACATAGCTCTCATTATATAATTAGAGAATGGCCTCGAAGCAAGGAATTATTAAACAATTAAACCATCTCTCCCTGCAAGCTGACACGTGCAGCTCTATTAAGATTGCTGCCTGCAGGTTATTTTGTTTCGTTCTGTGTTCTTGGCAGCAAAACGTAATTATTTTACTCAATTGCTAAACCTTGAACTTGCGACGAATCGATTCAAGGATAATTTGAATTGCAGTCTGATTATAGTGTGACTGGTGTGAAGCAAACTTTATTGAGTACTGTTTCTGTAATGGAACGAAGACAAGCTCTGTTTTTGTGTATCTGTCGCATTGTGCCAAAATGAAAACTCAATCGCAGGCGCAAACTGCAAGATTCCGCGGAACATTCGTGTTAAGAATTTCATGCAGCTGTTCTCTTGTGTGAAGTAGGTTTTCTCTACTTTCTGCTCCTGTGTAGAAGTTGATTGTCGATTATGGAGATATGGTACAATATAATGATAAAGAAAATGGAAGTATTCCGAAAAAACCTGCCCTAGTTTATCACCACAAAATCTACTTCAATTATTGCAGTTGGCATGTCTAGTTAAATACAATGTGTCCAGCTAAAGGCTGGTTCACAATAAACCGGAAACGTAAACGAGAACGAGAACGGAAATGATGTTAAAATAAATGTATCTAAATGTGAGCATTCACAATAGTTAATTGTGAATGCTTACATTTAAATACATTTGGGCTATTCCATCTCAAATCGACCGAAATATAGAGAAAATTGACCTTGCAATTTTTAAATACAATGAAACTTTTTCTGTCCGTAGACAACTATGATACAATGCTTTGTGCATAGTTTGAGGCATCAGAACTTCATAGTGTTTAAATTAAAAATATTTTAATTTATCGTATTTTCATAAAATTAGCAACTTTAAACTGTTGTGGCTCCGAAACCCTTTCACCCAATGATCAAAATCATGGTTTATTTTGATGCTGAAAAGTTAAAGTTTATATTGATAAGTAAACAGCTTTTCTTACTTTTTATGGAAATGGAGAAATTTAGATTTTTCTTAATTAAAACACCTTTGCCCACGAAATTTTTTTAAATATATATGGTTAGATTCAGCATTGAAAGTACAAATAAACACATATTTTTTACTGATGGTATGTTGATAAGAAAGTATTGAAAATATCAAATAAAGAAAATAAATAGTACGTGCGTGAAGCTAACCAGCTGACTGTGAGCGGGAGCTAGCCGAGGCAAGCAAGGCCAGGAGACATAAACACGTGATGTTTCGTCTAGTAGCGCATAGCTGGGCTAGCTTTATCACAGGTTTTCATAAACACAGGAGTAAAATGACGCCCAGCGCTCGCTTATCTTCATCTCTCGGCCAGTCCGTGCTGTGTTGCGCCGTTCAAGTCTAGGCGTGTGAAAATAATTTATTTAATACCCCCGAAAGTTTTGCCGTGACACTAAGCAAACAATGCCGAATCCCTCTTAATAATGCAAGGTTTTTTTCTCAATATTTTTTTTTTACATTTTTACAAATGGCCGAAAAGCCTAAAAGCAAGTAAAATCAGATTATCTGTCTCTCAGTATACAATAAAAATAAGGATTACATCTTATCATAACCTACCAAATGTCAGCTTCAAAATGAGCTCTCGTTCAATGTTCTGCAGTAAATGGTTCCAGAGTTCTGAGCGCTGAAAGAGGCTTGTTTTTATCAAATACGCTAAATTTGTCGCTCAACAATACGAAAACCGTTTGACTTTCGATAGTATATTTTTGGAAATGCACTCTCCTCAGCACCTTGTATAAATAGGAAAAAATTAGAGTATAAAAAATGCGAGGTTTTTTACTGATTGATTTCATATGGAATAGCCCATTTATTTTAACAATATTTCCGTTCTCGTTCTCGTTGTCGTTTCCGTTCCCGGTTTATTGTGAACCAGCCTTTAAACGTATAACATTTCATTATTTTATTATTTGAAGAGTATTGTTGATATTTACACTCGGTTTGCTTCTAGCTAATACACCTCGATAAGCGTACCATTAGTAGCGCGGCAGACGTCCAATCTGTATTCCAACTGTATCCATGTGTGTTGCAGCATTGCAGGCGTAACATTTGCGACAGCTGCAACAATGCGATGGTGCAGATCTGGTAGATTACGAACTGGTGTCTGGTAAACTTGATTCTTGACAAAACCCCTCAGAAAAAAATACAGTGGCGTAATGTCTGGGCTTCTAGGCGACCAAGCAATCGAAGGACTTACTCTCCCAAGCTAGCGTTGAGAGAACTCATTATCCAAGAAATCTCTCACAATATCCGCATAATGACATGGCGCCCCATCATGTTGGAATATCATATTAGGAGGAAGTTGTGGCACAGCGTACAACTGCAACATGTCTAGATACGTTCTTGCATTAACAGTAGGGTCCGCGAAAAATAATGGGCCTATGATTCTGTACTTCAACAATGCACACCACACATTGAGTTTCGGGGAGTTTCGTTCATACTCTTCCACTGTGTGGTGATGTTCCTTCCACCATATACGGCAATTGTGTTTGTTAACCTTCCCGGAAGTGTGGAATGTAGCCTCGTCCGAGAAACAAACTATATCGAGGAATGCCTCATTTTCATCAATTTTTGGCAGAATTATCTCCGCGAATGCCCTTCGTCGCGGCTTCTCTTCAGGTTTGATTTGATGACGAATCTGAAGTTTGTACGCCCGTAGGCGCAACCTATGGACGACATCGTGTACTGTCGAAAGAGGTAAATTTAGCTCCCTACTTGATCGTCGGATTGATTTACGGGGGCTTCGCTGGAAAGACGTACGGATTAATTCGACATCAGCCACCAGAGTCCGTGGATATCCATGGACTCTGTCAGCCACTAGAACAGTGCGCTTGGTGTGGTGACCCGACCTTGAAACCAAACTCCCAGGTTCACGAAGGCATCTGTCCCATTTCATGATTGTTACGTACGTTGAAACATCGTCACTTGGTCGCAGTTGATATTCAAATCGAAATCGACGTTGTACCAGCGTAACAGATTTCAACTCCACGAGAGAAAGCACACAGAATGACTTTTGCTGTGGAGTTCACATGGTTACTGACGCTAATTGGGTATTTCTGCGAACGACTTAGAACTATACTACACGAACGTTAAAAACGTTGCGTTGACAACGTTCTTTTATAGGAACTTGGTTTTGGTAATATGATCGCTTGTATAATTGCATGACTATAACTACACAAGCGTTAAAAATGCTGCGTTTGGTTGCGTTGCTTCGACGTTGGGAAGTTTCAACGCAGAGGTCTGCGTTGGCAACGCCATCTTTTGCAAATGTATTCATGCTACACGTGCGTCACAACGCAACGTCAACAACAGACGATATTGTCAAGCAAATACAGTTTTTACTACCTATTTTTGGTGAGAATGAAACCATTTCGAATATACCTCCACCTAAACAAGAAGACATACTGGATGGTATTATTTCTCAGGCTACTTCGGATCATGAGAGTAATGTAAACGATACCCAAACAAAATCGGGACCATCTCTTCTCTCGACAGGGACAGGAGAAAGAAAAATCTAAAAATATTCTAGTAACTGCAACAAGGGATATTACAAATATATCAGAGAGTGTGGCCATACAAAGACAAGACAGAGAGCAACACAAGGATGGAAACAAAGCTTTCCTATTATCATTTGTCAAAATCATGGAAAATTTACCTCCAGAGCTTGCAATTGAAGCCCGTTTCAAAGTTTCTGAAGTGTTCAGAAACCTGCTTGACGAGCAACGGAAAACATCAAGAATGTCCCAATTGTCAGATATGTTGCCGTTGAGTGTTATTGCTGGAGCAGTGCAAAGGGAGCAGTTGTTCGACACACCGGCAACAGGGCAAGGGTTGTAAATTCACCTTGTGTACCTGCAGAGGTCTGACTCTGCCGTACACAGGATAGCTCAAGCAGTAGGTACAGCGTAGTAAAGCTAACGTCAATACTGAAGGAACATGAGAACAGTTCGGTTCTAGTGTTACGATGCCTGAGGCGGAGCAAATTCGTTCGGCAAAGTTTAAGAGACTTAATTCCGAATATGGTGATATTTTTGTTAATTGATTCAAGCATAAAACAAATTGGAATACATTGAATCGAATTATGGGTTTATTCCTGATTGTATAACAGCTTTAGAAAAGTCTGGTACAAAACTGGTTGATCAGATTTCCCTACTGCGAAATATCTGGAAGAAAGTGACTCAAGTAGACGATAAAATTGGTAAAATAATATCTGCGAAAATAACAAATAAGTTGAAAAAAATGGTGGATATTATAAACTCTGAAAGATTAGTGACAGTATTTCTGGAGATAAGGATTCCTTTGAAGAACTAACAGAAGTTGAAAAAATGTTTTACAGGATTTTACGTATGCCCCAGTTGTCTCAACAGACGTAGAAAGAAGCTTCTCCACATATAAGGCCATGCTATCAGATAGACGAAAATCGTTTTCTGTTAATAACGTACAAATGTCATTTGTTGTGCACTGTAACAATATTTGGAAGAAATCAGATAACGTATCATATGTGCATTAATAAATCACACTCATTGTAAAGAAAAGGAAAAACAAAAAACAATTGTTCAAGTGCTTTTGCGAATAGAATATCATGAACCCGTTACAAATAAACAGTGATTTTGTTTGCGTTCTGTATGAAATCATACATCTATACAGTATATTATTTGTTTAGGATGAAATGGTTAATTAGTTTTGTAATTTTGAAATCTTACTAAAGTATCTGTAGGAAATTAATTGTAGAAACGTTAGGGCACTGTGTCATTTCTATTGTGTCGTCTGTACGTCAACACATCGTGTACATGACCGTCGCTTGTACACAGGGAACACGCCGAGTAACGTCGGAACCCTTGCTATGATGCCATTCTGTCTGTCATGTGCTCCGTCTGCACCGCTCTAGTTATTGCCGATGGTTCAAATGATTCTGACTTCATTGTTAATTTCAGTCAGTACTGATTTCAACATATGCATAAAATAAAAATATAGGCCTACTCATTTTCTGTAGCTTGTAATGTTCTTAATTTTCAACATATTATGCATAAAATAAAAATATAATCATTACAAATTAAGGTAAATTTTATTACTTAACCTAATGTTACAACAAACTTTTCGACAGGGTGAACTGATTTCCTCATTACAGTATCAGTTTTCCTGATTTTATGAGAAATTAAATTCAAAAGATCATCAAAACGTTTTATTGACATTCTGTAATAGAGAAAAAACTTGTCGGGATACTGTCGGTGATTTTCAAATGGAGTACAGTATAAAACTTTCCTGTCGAAAGTCTCTTAATGTTTGCAGGATGAATTCACTATCTCCTTTTCCTCTTTTTTTTTTTTTTTTTTTTTTGAGACAGACATAAATTGAACACATAGCAGAGCTACATATGCAACTTGTATAACATCCATTGCAGTTCTGAAACCAAACACAGCGTCCCTAACGCAACGTGTAGTTTACACATTTTTCACACGTTACCAACGCCTGTCAACGCAACATTTTTAACGTTCGTGTAGTATAGCCCTTAGTTTGCGCATGCGATGTACACGCTTGCCATGCAAACACAGGAAACATTTTGAGTTACCCTACCCGTAGAAGCAAACCAAGTGTAAATATCAACAATATTTTTCAAGTAATAAAATAATGAAATGATATACGTTTATGCCGGACACACTGTATGTTATCCATCATCTTTTACAGTATCCACCTCGCGACAATGGAATTCCCTGTCACAAAGTATTAGGGGCTGCAAGACAATAAACACTTTTAAAGACAGCTTAAAAGATAACCTTCTTAGGCCCGATTGAATAAACCATTTAATCTTAGATCTGAGGTTAAATTGATCCTTGTTTCAGCTGAACTTGGAATTTTCTGTTGTATAAAGTCTAATCTGAGATTAATTTGTCTCAAACTAAAGTCAACTTTAACTGAAGAAATTTCTCCGATTAAGTTAGATGATCCAAGTTCAGTATTTCGTTTCTGTTTGAAATATACGAGTGACAGATTGTGCAAATAAAATATCCATTATTATTAATTTTAATAGATATGTTAGGTACATTTATATATATTTCTTTCAATTTCTTGCCTTAATACACAAACAATCTTATATTTTATAAGGCTCTATCGTGTTCAGCAGTATCAAATAACATAACCTATAATTATATTATGTTTATAACAACCATTAATTATTAATGGATATGACAGGTACATTCATAAATGTTCAATTAATTGGATTACTAAAGGAAAATTGTCGTTTTATATAGCTTTATTATGTTTAGCAGTATCAAACACCATAACATGATAACAACTTGGAGAACAGTCAACCTTCTTCTTATTGTCCGCCATTATTTACATAGCACAAAAAATCAGTGTCTCCAACAGAATGTAATACGGAAAGTCGCCAAAAAGTAGTTGTAAAGTTGCTAGATTTCTCATTATCAACAAAGAAAGATTAAATTTTGTCACTATGGGGTGCTAAAAAGGTCCCTAAATCCCTATTTAAGCAATATAAAAGTTAAAAGAAATTCTTGTTGAAAAAGAGTTAAAGCCACTAGATTGGCAACACTGAACAAACCTGTGTAACATGGTCCGCGCATCACGTATTTCATCTGTTTATGCGATGTTGCCAAATCCTTTTCACGTGAACTTAGATTGCATTTGAACCAAGGTAATTTGATCGCAGAAAAGTTTTATACAATAGAAGAAGTGTCTGAACTCGGTTCACTTTTCGATCTTCGATCAAAGTTGATCTTTAGTCAGGGAGTTTTATACAATTGGGCCTTAGCATTTCACTCCAATCATACTGACTTAAACTATCACTGTCTACATTGTTACTCCTGTCCACACCTGTGGAGTAACGGTCAGCGCGTCTGGCCGCGAAACCAGGTGGCCCGGGTTCGAATCCCGGTCGGGGCAAGTTACCTGGTTGAGGTTTTCTCCGGGGTTTTCCCTCAACCCAATACGAGCAAATGCTGAGTAACTTTCGGTGCTGGACCCCGGACTCATTTCACCGGCATTATCACCTTCATTTCATTTAGACGCTAAATAACCTAGATGTTGATAAAGCGTCGTAAAATAGCCCAATAAAATAAAAATAATTGTTACCCCTTCCTTTAGACATGCATCCTGATAGTGCTGTATTTTCAAAATTGTCTCATAATAATCTCTTTCTATTATCTAATATTATTTGAAATATATTAACATTCTATGTATTTTAGCTTAATTCTGCTACATAGTTTGTATTTCAGTGTTTAAGAGTTCATAGTATTTTGTTGTTTAATTCGTAAATAACTCTTATATACATGTAGCTCTTATCTAAATCAAATTGTTGAATTCTTTGTAAGTTCATTAAGTATGTATACTTTTTGCTGGCTGGAGTGGAAGAGATGGCCAACGTTTTTAACTTTGCCAGCTAAAATAAATTCTTATTATTATTATTCCGTATTATTATTATTATTATTATTATTATTATTATTTTATAATTTTATAATTTTATTTGATCAATGATTGATGTAGACCATTATATTGTTTGTATTTCATCTCATTGCCATTTTATCATTCATTCTCATCATCATTTGTTGTTTTGTTCTGCTTTTGTATCATACAAAACTGTATACTTTTGTGCTGTTGTTTTTGCACGTTAATATTCTAAATAAATAAATAAATAAATAAATAAATAAATAAATAAATAAATAAATTATTATTATTATTATTATTATTATTATTATTATTATTATTATTATTATTATTATTATTATTATTATGTTAAAGTTTGATAATGTGTGAGAAAAAGGGACAGTTACATAGTAAACTTTGTATTATATTTTTCTTACTAAGTAACATGTAGTGAACTATGTCCAGTAGAAATGTTCAGGCTTCAATTTATAAGTAATCTTAGGATCGTGTGTAAAATATTTATTGGAATCCATGCACGGATTGATGAGATATGATTGTTTACAAAAGTCAGTCCCAACACGATTTATAGTAAAGCCCACGCTGTCCCCTTGGTAACCGTACATGCTACAAACTATATAGTGCGTGACAGTTATAACAAGGGACTGGGAATTCATGCTGTATTACACATCGGGAATATTTCCAGGTTTTACGGATGACTAGGCCAGGTTAAAAACCCAGGATTAATATTTCACTGGGGCTGTTACTCTTGTGTTTCTAAACTTTGGACCAAGACTATACAATTCAGTATTGAAAGATAATCCAGACCTAAGCAATTTACACATTCTTAAGTTTAAAAATAAAGTGAATATGTTTCTATGATATTTGATAAATTTTATTAATATTTTTTAAATGTTACTAGCATTATATGGTACTAATTTTTATTGTATTCATCTGATGCATGTAACCTATAAGATAAAAGATTGTAATAAATATAAATAGATCATTTTCTTAATTAATAACAGTGTATATCTCCAATAAATGATATCTTAGCATCGCCACAGATACACTTGATTGTACTTGTCACTATCTCTTGTCACTAGAGAGTTCTTGAAATTTGTATTTTCCCCGCCATTCATAAAATATTTTGATATGATACCTCTTGCACAAAAGGGGAGATCTATAATTGAAACTTGATTAACATATTTCCGTATTATTTGTATTTATCCTGGTAATAATGAACAGTTTGACTCGTAGAATTTTGTTTTTGCAGCATTAACTTCCCATGATTATACGAGAAGATTCGAAGAGAACGGCAGTTACGTAGACTTTCGGCTCCCCCCTACTACCATTAATGCACAACACAATGTCAATACGGCGGTTGCTGTCGTCTGCGATACAACGAACTTTTCTGTTGATTTTCGAGTTCGTCATTTTTTTTCCGGTTATTATATGCTTATTTAAGTTGTGTTAACTCTCGCTAGTGGTTTTATATTTTATTTTATCCGTCTTAGTATTTATTTTATTATTGTAAATATTTTTGTTTTATCACTATTATTATTATTATTATTATTATTATTATTATTATTATTAATGAATTATTTTGTATTATTAATCTGAATTCTATTATTTTGTTATTACTATCTTTTATTATCACCTTATTCATTATTATTATTATTATTATTATTATTTTGTATTATTATTATTATTATTATTATTATTATTATTATTATTATTATTATTATTATTACTATGTTACGGTATATTTATTAATGTTATATTTATGAATAGCCTTATAAAATCTTTCAAACAATATTTTCACAGTCATCCAATTTTTGACAAATTTTAACTTCTGTTTAATTTTGTATAATGAAAACGCTTGTGTCATTAATACAAGTGCACAATAATCATTTATATGTATAGTCAACAGTTATTTGTATATGTAGGAAAGATATTTTATTTTAGATAACAGAAAAATACATGGAAACAATGAAATATATTGAAATAAATGTAATTATAAACACAATAATGGAACATC
The DNA here is from genome assembly GCA_025594305.2 of Periplaneta americana. Taxonomy (NCBI): domain Eukaryota; kingdom Metazoa; phylum Arthropoda; class Insecta; order Blattodea; family Blattidae; genus Periplaneta; species Periplaneta americana. Next base: position 23,769,457 of record JAJSOF020000025.1, on the reverse strand, counting down.
GAGCTCACCAAAGATAAGAATGAAACTGATATGATAATACAGTAGAGCATCGATTATCCGAATACCTATCAACCGAAACATTGGTTAACCGAAAGGGTTCCAGTCGGCAAATTCAAATTTGTGTGCGCGCCATGTAGACTCTCCACTAGCGCTGTTTGCGAGATTTAGCTGCAAAAAAAAAAAAAAAAAAAAAAAAAAAAAAAAAAAAAAAAAGTCTCAGCTCTGAAGTAAAAAGAAAGGTGGACTTCTTTTCCTAAACTGTAGGCCTACTTCAATTGTCATTTTGAACTTGTCAAACTAGACTAGTCAGATCTCTGTTTTATTAGAAGACGTGTGATACAAATATATACTGTATGCACTGTTTTGTGTTTAATATCAGTGTTTCTTTGTTTCATACTGCTCCTATGACATCGGTATAATTTGTTTTCGTAAATGATCGGTTATCCGAAAAATCAGTTATCCGAACACTCCAGTCCCCAATTGTTTCGGATAATCGATGCTCTACTGTATATTGAAGAAAGGATAGGAGGACTATGCCTTATGTCGGCGTAGATTTTGTTACTCTGACAGTGAAAAGCTAGAGAAGGGAAAACGATTATGGATAAAAAAAACTCAAATCTAAATATATATACGGTCTTACTAATAAAAACTCTTTATACAGACGTTTAACTGTATTATACTTATACAATGAATAGCTCATTTATACGTCGTGTGTAAATTCCTTACTAATAATCACTACATACGTCGTGTATAACAGTATAACTGTTACACAGCTACGTCATAGTTTCGTCATTACTTCGTTACGAAAGATAATAGAATATCTGAGGTTCTCTATTGCATCCGGTAGAGCGCTCTAATGTGGCGTGTTAAGTATCGATAGTACAACTGGCTCTAATCGATTACCTTTGGTCAAAGAGTACAAGCTATAGGCTAGTAATATTATTCTAATTATTCTGTGCTCTTTGGTTTGTTCTTCTTTGGTTACTAGGCAACCATCATCATAAAATGACAGTCGATACGAACAGCTGTTAGAGGGGTGGCCATTTTTTCTCTATATACAACGCTTAAACAAGGGGTTTCGTGTATATAACTACTGCAAAGCAATTCCCATTGTATAGTTACAGGCTGTTTATACGTCCATCGCTTCTGCATGGTTTATTAGTAGGCTAAAGTTTTCTGTCTCAACTCTGCATAAGTCTAGTATAAAAACTATATACGGTTTATTAGTAAGACTGATATAATATAAGTTCAAGAGAAGGGGGTTCTGACCCTGTAACCCCCTCCTTGCGTACGCCCTGTAACAAGTCTATTAAACATTTCGTCGATTCAATCTACAGAATTTGTGGATGAACTATCCCAGTTACATATTATCGTAAATACAAGCTCGGGGACTCCCTGGCTTCACATTCCCAAAGGAAATTGCGGTAAGGATTTCTATTATATTTCGAAAACTTTGTTAGCTTTGAACTGGAGAGTTTTGAATTTAATGACAAATTAGTAACTACTGAAACAGAAATGACGTCAAGTCGTAGATGTACAATAAGAGAGTATATAGAATGCATCACCTTTGACGTCATTCAGAACCGTAGTCCGTTTTATGACTCAGTCAGTAAGGGAAGTTCGCATAAAATCAATGAGAAGTACAGAATTAGACTTCTGTGAAACGTTTTCCTGTGTTGGTCCTCTAAGCAGTTTCCTCCCAGAAGATTCCAGTCACACCGTGAAATTCCACCCCGCGTTAGGCACTGCTTTGCTTCCCAGCTTCTCTGGTTTCACATCAGTCGCAGCTTGTGTCTAAATTTAAGAGTCGGAGTCACGTTGTTGTACCACTCAGTGATGGGACTGACATTTCGTAGCCGTGCACGTGATTGTATCCCTTTAAATTTATAAATAGGCTTCAACGCATTGTTCGTAGGATACCCGGATTCAAATCATAGCGAACCAAAGATGAAAATTGTAGCTATTCATAACCTGCTATTTTAAGCGGGGAGATGGATGAAATTTTGGTCATTTTCAGTCATAAATCGCAATCTTATTTATATGTTGAGCAAGTTTCAATGCTCTGCGGCGCTTGAAAGCATATTAGTACATTATGCAACGAGCCTATAATGGTAGTAATTAAGACGCGAGTATGTTTATGAAACAAGCGCAAGCGAGTTTCATAATTTTCATACGAGCGTCTTAATTACCATTATAGGCAAGTTTCATACGACTTTTTATGCTCGACCATATTTCTAACTTGAAATTATTCATAAGTATTCATATTATTCTTATCTGACTGGGGAGCGGAAGTGACCTTGTGCAATCTCGTAAATTGTGAGATGTGCGCAGACGCGAAAGTATTGATTTTTTTTCCGAGGAACAAATGTCATTGACCTTGATATAATCTAGAGATTAAAATGAACATTAATCTTGATATAAGCTGGAAATTGATTTAGACATTGAAAAACGAGATGACAAATTGAATTTATTTGAATATTATTTACAATTAACGCTAATTATTATAGTAATAATAACCTTCTGCGACAGTATTGGATTTCCAGCCTCCGTGACGTTTCGCTAATTGTCTTTCGATTGCATATACGAGAATAATCGATACTTGCGCTTTCATATTGCTCTCTGATTGGTGGAAAACCTGAACTTTAATGAATAGGTGTACTTTAATGAGGTCCATTAAAGGGCTGCTACCAGGTGTATAATTACTACATTTCGGCATGGTCGAGCACAAAAATTATAAATAGTTGCACCCTTGAATTTCAATCCCATGTAAATTTTGCAAGCTGTTGTTTTTTCACAATTTTTCAGCACATTTATGCAACAATAGACCAACCCACATTTGGAAAAAAAAAAATGATATATATACACAGTTCTGTTGTTGACTGATTATTTAACTCATATCTGCCCCCATGCCATTTATAAGTAAAAATTCGTTTAAATAAATTATTTATTTATTTATTTATTTTGCAATATTAATTCAGATCTGTTGTTTAGACTTTTGATTTTTGTAACTTTTTAACTTCTTCCATAAAAATATGGAGATATGCAACAATAGAATTTGAAAACGATATTTACTCTGTTGTTGACAATCTGCTGCCATTTATAAGTAAAAATTCGTTTGTTGAACAACATTTATTTATTTATTTTGCTTTGCAATATTAATTCAACTGCTGGTCTGTTATTGAACATCGGTTAGTTTTTTTATTACTATTTGTGCTATTTTTTGTAACAGTATAAATGTTACAATACTTCTTGCATAAAATATTTAATAAGTAACCAAATTTACTTCAATGGTGAATATCTCGAAAACATGTTTTTGTCGGTTGGTCTATTATTGCGTAACTCCGTCCAATTTTGATGCTACAAACATGAAATTTTTACGCGTGTTGTGTATACACTGTGGTTAACAAAATAGCGCCTGGATTTTATGATGAAATGAAAAGTTTTTAAAATAAAAAATGAAAAATTTATAGTGGGAATGGAAAATTTCTATTTTGAGTTATGCAGTGCTCATAAAAATATTACCCTCCTTTTGCAGTAAAGCTACAGAATGTTTTTTCTAAATATCCCACTGGTTTTGCAAAAAAAAAAAAAAAAAAAAATTCAGACATTTTACTGAAAAATTGAGCAACACATTTCATTATGTAATATGTACATTTTTCAAAATATTGTGACTTTGTTTTTATTTCTAATTTTAACCACACACCCGTCAACAATGGATATTCCACTCAACACTGCAACACAGTAGTCGTTATTGTACTCCACAGAATGGAAATGACTATTCATATGATTATTGAGAAGAACAACAATGTACAGTACTCCTAATCTCAACTAATGTTCATAAAGCACTATTTAAAAAACAAAACTGTCAGTTCTAAAACTGTCAGTTCTCAACTCATAGTTCGTTCGCCTTGGCTAGTTCTTCTAGTTCACTCACTCAAGTTCACTGTACGTCGAACCCAAGACACATAGGGGAGAAGTGGGTACAGTGAGACAGGGAGAACCGTGAGACATTTTTTATTAGATGGTAAATTTTCATATTAAAATGTTTGTAACAGTGAAGTTGTATGTTGCATGAGTAAAGTAACAGTATTTTCATACTCGATTTGATTCTAGTTATAAAGGTGAGTGATTAAAAAATAATTCGTAATTTTTCACTTTAGAAGTAAAATTTTGGCTTGTGTTTAATGAAGGTTATATTGGATATACAAATGAAATAGAAATATGAATGGTTTGTTACCTAATACTATGGTATTTGAGATTATGTTTGGCAAAGTTTCGTCTTTCTTGTTTTGATTTTGAAGTGATGGCGTCATTTTTAAACGAACTATGCGAAAAGAGAACAGTGAGACATGCCATTGAAGGGTACACTGAGAGGTCTCACTGTTCCCATGTCCCAATGATTTGCAAATACAAACTGTAATTATATTACATTTACCAATAATTAACATTAAAAATGAACATATTAGTAACCAATTTAGGAACTATAGCTTCAAATAATGGATACATTACATTTTAATGGTTTCATAAATAAAAAATTATTCACAAAATTTAAGAAAATGTTAAAAAATAATAAAGAATTACATTAAATTATTATAATCATAAGCTTTGTTGTCACTAAAAATTCATTTCATTTTTTCACAAAAGTTTGAAATGTCCTGGAAAATTCACTTTTCCAAATGTTCCAGATGTTTCGATGGTTTCGAAGTCAGACATCAAAATGATTCAAAATAAACCTACAGAACATGTCAAGATAAAGAGACAGCAAGTTTTTGTTTTCTTTTGAAATAAATGTAAATCATTTCAATGTCCGTTAATAGACATTGTGGTGTCTCACTGTACCTTCCTGAATGGAAACAGCGAGACATTTGCATTTTTTTTGACAAACACGCATTGTATATTATGTCCTTTATCTATTAACATTTCTGTTTATGTATTATTGTACTCCATGTTTTAATGTGTATTTATTTTGCACTTGATTTTAAAAATACTTGAAATTTCACTTGCATACACATGTCTTAATATTTTGTGTCTCACTGTACCCACTACTCCCCTAATACTCGTACATCTTCCGAAATATGTGATTAAGTAAAAACGTCTTTGAATAAAGTAATGTGTAAAAATTACATTTTCTTAAATAAATGAGACAAGTAAAAGATACATCCAATATAACCGCATTGAAACAAACAACAGTTTTGAAGTCGCAAATTCCATGTAATTGGGCACGGAAAATGTTGAAAACTTTCTAAAATAGTGTGAGCTTTTTGTTTCGGTACGAAATTCAGTGAAAGGGTAGAGGCAAACATTGGCCCTCGTGTTCCTGCATTATTTTATGCGAAGATCGTTTATTACATACCTGAAAGAGGAATTTCAAATTAGTTGCAATGAAATCTCCATGTTGGTTTCTGAGAGCTTGGCCCTCTCATTCCTGCAGAGTTCTATATTTATCAAGATCCGCCAAGTGTTTTATTTCTGACCTTGATGATTTTGACGGAAGCTGTTTAATGAGACATCCAGAGTGCAAACCGGTTACGAAAATAAAATATCTTTGAACGCCTCAACATTGTTTCCGTCTCGCGGAAATCACAGTGTTTTTTTAACGAATTTTCGTGTTTTTCACTATGTAGGTGGACAGCAAAGGCAGAGGTCCAAGAGCCCTGATATACGTTATCATCGTGTCTTTTTTGATAATTCCCTCAGTCTATAAATCAACTTAAAACAAACGGTAAGGTTATGTAATGATTTTTTTTTCATTTTAATATTTTAACAATATTATTTATATAACATATTGCAGTAATAACATCGGCATCTGGAATGTTGTTGATTTTTTATTATAATACACGGCTTCCTTAATGTTACTTGTATCAGGAATGCAATAAGTTTCGTGGAGTAGTAGACTTTACTTAATTTTTGCAAATATTTAAAAACAATAATTAACATTGCAATTTAGGTGAAATTGCAGTGGTAAGGTTCTAATTTATAATTATTACTATGCTAACGTCTCTAAAAATAATATGTTAAAAGCCTAAAGCAGTAAAATGAATGTCGCGCTTAAGCGGTAAGAAGAGGGAAATTGTTGTGTGTGTTACGTTGGGAATACTGAATGTGGTATTTCACACTTACCGCGTATTGGTTCTGTATAGAAAACAAGCAAATACGCACGATCTCGCACAAAAACTACATTTTCATAAATAAATGAGACAAGTAAAAGATACATCCAATATAACCGCATTGAAACAAACAACAGTTTTGAAGTCGCAAATTCCATGTAATTGGGCACGGAACAATGTTGGAGCACTTTCTATAAATAGTGTAGACTAACAATTCTCTTGTCTCGGTACGATAATTCAAATCTAATTAGGGTAGAGGCGTGACAGCTTGGCCCTCTCATTCCTGCAGAGTTCTATATTTATCAAGATCCGCCAAGTGTTTTATTTCTGACCTTGATGATTTTGACGGAAGCCACCACTGGTATATTTTTATTAAAAGCACCTGAGACGTAGGGAGAGCATCCAACTTACATTAAAGCAGCTCTTCTGTTTCGTGTTAGAGACATCCAGAGTAGAGCCGTGCACAACCGGTTACGAAAAATAGAAATTATATATTGCTATTGAACGCCTGGCACTGTAGTCAGTATGCAAAAAATTCTTCCATCTCGTCGGAATGTCTCAGTGTTTTTTAACGAATTTTCGAGTTGTTTTTCACGCTTTGTAGGTGGACAGCAAAGGCAGAGGTCCAAGAGCCCTTGCAAGGAAGCGATTATCATCGTGTAGTCCTACCATTTGATTGATAATTCTTTCTCTCACTGCAATAAATCAATCGATCAATCGATCAATCGATCGATCGATCAATCAATCAATCCATCGACTCATTGATAATTCATCCAAACTGAACGATTCTTTCAATCACTGATTGGTTCAATTATTCTTTCATTGATTCATTAGTTGATTAGTGTGCGATGACGGTCCCAGTCAGTGCCCTCCCACACTAAAAGCAAATACTCTATAACATCATTGTAGAGTATTTGCTAATGATAGAATACATGGACGAAAGTCGTTGGGAAGTTCAAGACATTTTAAAATTTCTTTCTCTTCAGAACGTAAAATTACATTTGTTCGGATACAATTTCTGCACATTTAAAGGACAAAACTAAAATTCTTTCAATAATATTTATTATCATAAGGTGACGGATATTGATGACCTAGAAAATTTCTAAAAATGATCATTAAAATGCCCTTAAACTAATGGAAAAATGACATAAAATTGAAAGAAAATAACATTTAAATATTATTCACCATACTTATCACAAGTTCTTAAAAAAACTTAGTCACCTTGCTTCAATGACTACCCTGCAAATCTCGGAGAGAGGAGGCAACTTCCTGGAATTTGGCTAAGATAAAGGAAAAGAACATGCAACAAAAATGAAGTTTTAAGGAAAATTATAGATTTTAATGAGGGTTTACAATGTGTTTCAATCAGGAGTGGTCCATGTCAGTGCCTTCACTCTCCGTCTCCTCTTCCTTCCGCACTTCACTTTTGTTACCAGATCTTCCAGATGAGGGAGTGTGAATGACAAAACAAATTTTGGGTGCAACGCGCATTCTTGCAGTCTTTGTGTTAAAAATACTGTCTACTACTGTAGTACATTCCTTCCGAACCGTGTTGAGGACTCAACGTCCTGTCCAGGACACGGTGAAAAATTTCCCCTTCCAAACATAAATTCTAAAACACTCTCGTTCCGACAAAACAACAGTAGCAAATTGTCAAAGCCCTCACTTAAACTAAGCCGCTGTCAAGCATTTTATATTACTTCCGTTGTGTATTGAAGCCTTCGGTGGAATGAGGGATGGACTTTAGAGTCTGTTCCAAACTATAAAACTCAACCTTCATTGTTATTCACTTATTCAGTAGGTAATTGCTACTGACCTATTTGTTAGAAAATGATTTAACAGATCTATCGGTAAAGAAGAAAGTAAAATGCATTTCAAATGATCTAAAAGTTCTTCAAAGTATTAAAAATGACCAAAAATGCAGAAAAATATAAAAATGACCTATTAGTACAAAAACGTGAAAAATGCAAAAACTGCAATATAAGAAATTACGTTTTTACGTTTTTATTAACTTAGAGAGGATTTCTATATTATTAGGCATCGTCCTAATGTGAAAAATAAGAAGATGACTTTTCATCAACATCCGCCCTAATTATCATAAAACACTGCTGTCTTAAATTGACTAAACATATTGGGAATGAAATCAGTGGCTTTCCCAAAACATGCTATGGCATGTTTCCTAAAACAATTTTTATCTCGAAAAGGAAGCAAAAACAAGACAAGTTGTATTAAACTTTTTGTTTGAAATATCTCAAAGAATAACCCAATGAAATTAATGATATGGCTTACGGTTCATTCTGTATAGGAGACAATTTAACAACGGACCAAAGGCCAAAGGCCTTGAAAACTGTCAAAATATTATTACCATAGGAGGAGAAAAATAAGGCGTTAATTCATATAACTTTCACCCCAGAATCGTTGCAAATCGAAGTAGTTTATGGCCTCCACAGCCATATCCGCTGTGCGAACTTAAAGTTAAAACATTTAATAGTTGATCCATGGTCGTTTCTTGATGTAACATTGGACCTCTATAAGGATGCGGAAGCAAAATGCTTCAAGCATTCTACATCATAGTAAACTGCAGAGTTTAATGCCCATGCGTCAAGCGCAGACACCGTGAGTGAAGACTGGAACCTTTCCATGCTTAAATTAGGCAATACCGACGACCTTGCATTTTGTGTAGCCTTGGATTATTAGACTCTTAAACGTGAAGTAACTGTAACACAGGCTACGATAAAATAATTCATCGCTTTCACGGCTAATTTCTTGATACAATTGGAATAAATTATTGCTATTCTCTGGGAATATTGTTCTGCGATGCCGTGAATGGTTTGAGGCGAGGAAATACCCCGTTAGATCGTGACTTGACCAAGGAAAGAACCCAGAATGACTAAGCAACTATGCAATGTCTATAGTGGTTACAATGCTCTTCACGAAGTGTAAGGGAAAGTACTTACAGCTGCAAATAAGAATGTAGTATGAGGTTATCATGGAAATCGGTACAAATGTTCCGTTTTCCTGATACTGGAAAATGCTTTTCGAAGTACCATCTGCGTGCAAAGATTTCCTCTATATACCACAGGTGAATTGTGTGCACGGACAGTATCTCTGAGGAAATTTATTCCAGAACAACACTTATGAAATATAAAAATGTTTGGTAAAATAGTCCATATTGCGCACGTATTTAAAAATTATAACATATTCATTCATTCAAAAAGACTAAACATGCCTTCACTCCTTATTTATCTTATTTAAAGTACGACTGGAATTGATATAGCTGTTGCAGATCGAAGGGGCCAATAGCATGGCCTACATTGAAATAAATAAAATTCCTCTTATACATCTTGATTACACAACTTTTAACACTATCGGCCGTGTGCACCATTCTCGATCATCTAGCCCGTTTATCAGCAATCACGGAAACATGGTTAATTCTTGACAATGATCAAGTTACAGATGCGGTGCACCGACATTTTCCCTCGATCAACTCAGTACCGTCAGCTGACGGTACGCTCGCCCCCGTCTTTCCAAACTCTGTCTTGGCTGGCTAAGCGATCGACGAGCCCTGCATTCTCTTGTTCTCCTATTTCAGAATCATCTGAGCGCTAGGTTACCGCGTATAAAACAGCGAACGAACGCACTCTGTCAATTATCGTTTCGTTTTTGTTTGTCGGACTGTTTTAAACATCCTCGCAGTTTTTGCAAATAACAAGTTTCAATAATCGTGGAAGAAAAAAGAAAAAATTGCACCGATCTTTTCACAGTTCGAAGTGGAATTCTTTTAGAACTCGTCAGCAATTCTGCATCCATATTAGAGAATAAAAGTACTGATCGGAAGTTCTCTAAATAGAAAACAGGTTACCTGGTTGTATTTAACCTCACAATTCAACATGAGTTATACGTGTTTACATAATTCCACATAATTTGTAACCTAATTTATACAGTGGTTATTTCATATTATTGATAATAATTGGGAAAATTTCAGTATACGGATACCTCACTGACAATTATCTTGAAATAGGCTACTAAAAAGACCAGATTTGTATGTGTTTGTCGAATACTCATCATCTTGCTTACGAAAAGGGTTATAAAATATTAAATTCATTGCAGTGCCAATAATTTATTTGGGAAAATTTCAGTATACGGATACCTCGCTAACAATTATTTTAAAATAAAAAAAAACAGCATTATTCGTCTGTGTATGTCGAACACGCATCATCATACATACGAAAAGGAAGTTTTTAGTGCCAATTTATTTTATAAAAATGTTGGAATTTTGGAGTAAGAGGGAAAGGAAAGTATCCTTGTTCTGAAATGTATCCATTTATTTTGTGTTCACAAGGTTGGAATTTTGGAGTAAGAGGGAAATGAAGGTATCCTTGTAATTTCTCTTAATTCAAGCGTAAATAGCCTAATTGTCTAAAACGTCATGTAGGTCCTAATAGTTTCAAACGGCAAATCTATAGCTAATAAGTGATAATCTCTCATTCTACAAAATGGTAATTTAGTTTTACTATATTATTACCGGTATAGAATAACTACTTTATTATTATGTTAATAAAATTGGACAGTTAGGCCTAAATAATATTTTGTCCTCAAGTAAAGTTCTGTTTTGTTTGTCTCTTCCAAAGCAGAAACGTATATAAAACATTAGTCTATTTTGAAGAAAAAAAAAATCCTCGCATTTTTATTATTCATCTACAAACTTACTCTTTCTACAATAACACCAATTCTGTTATTTCCATAGTGATTTGCGTGTTCAAGATACATCATTTCATTGTAACTTGAGGCTTTCAACATGTTTGATACGTGAATAACTCTTCTCGGGTTCTCAGCCAGGTGATTTGTAACTTCAATTTATACAGTGCTATTTCATCTTATTGGGATGAAGTGATGTGGGACAATTTCAGTAGCCGGATATATCATGACAATTATCTTCCCGCTGCGGGCTACTAAAAGGAGCAGATTTGTATGTGTTTGACGCCATACTCATTCTGGTTGGTGGACGCATTTCAGTGCCAATCTGGAAAATTTCACTTACGGATACCTGACTGTCTTAAAATAAAAAAAAAGCCGTATGCTGGTGGTCTAAGCGTATTGATGGCAGTTTCCATGCTGTACTCAGCTGTAGACCCCCGTCTCTGTTGAAATTATTGCTTCTAGCTGGCTTCCTTGATAAGAGGGAAGTCCCAGTAACCATTTATTTCTTGTCCAAGATCGGGTTACTGGGACTTAGAGGGAAAGGAAGGTATCCATGAAATTTCCAGCTAGATGGCAAATAATAATTGTCAAAACGGGGGTCTAAGCTAGTTTCAAATGGAAACCTATCAACACGTGATAACCTCCATTCACAAAATGGTAATTTAGTTTTACAGTCGGGACCAGCAAGAATAACTCCAGATTACTATGTCCAACAACCAGAATGCGCCTGGTGGTCGGCCTAAACTAATATTTTGTCCTCAAGTGGGAAGTTCTGATTTCATACCACAGGCTAGACGTGGTCCCACATCACTTCATCCCTGAAGAAAAAAAAAAACATTTTTATTATTCATTACAAAAGCTTTTTCTTTCTCCAACTCACCTGGCTGAGAACCCGAGAAGAGTTGTTCTACATCATTTCATCTTCAATTCCATCAAGTACGTCAAATCGTGCCGCCATTTTGGTTTTCTCGACTTGACCATGTTCAATTCAAGATAATCGGTCCCACACCCGTGATCAAATTTGATCATCATCAACTCGCTTGTTTAACTTCGATCGAGATTGATACTCCGCAAATTGGCGTTGAAGATGGTCAAGTGCCGACTTAACCATGGTCAAATTTTAATCGAGAATGGTGCACACGGGCATATATCTCTTCGGAAAACGTATTATGTGTCTTTCTCGGTTAAACGAAACACCTCGCAACATAAAGATGAGATGTGGTAAATGAGCAAGACATTGTTAGTGTTAATATTGTATTTTAGAAACTACACTTACGTGATCCTCACTATACAAAAGGGGAATATGTACTGCCAACCTAACAGTACAAATGAAAAAGGTCATTCAAATTACTGACATCTTGGAGGGAACACATCGTTATGTTATTTTGTACAAAAATTATTTCAGTTTACAATTAGTAATGTTTCCCATTTGTCAACTGACTTCTGTGTCACCCGGTATTATTTCCAGCCTGTATAACAAAAGTAATTGGTAGTACATGAAAAGATACATGCATTATTTATGGAAAATTCCTGCTAAAAGAAATCCACAAACGCCTAAGGTCAGATTTTAATTAGCATATTTGTAAACCAATGGTAATAAAGGCGACCATTTCACCACCGTAGTCTACTACACCCTCTTGTGCATAAAAATATATATTAGGTTAGTTAAAAATAAAAGCCAAAGTAAGTCTGAAGATGTAATTTGTTATTCATATGTAAGTTGGTAGATAGGATTTATAAAGATGATAAATTGAATAGCTAACAGTCAAACTGATCTGCTCCTGATCTGACGAAAGACACTTTAAAACTTTCTTTTACAATTTATTCAAAGACACTGATTTCAATGTATGCATATTAGCATTTCGTTCAAAATTCTGGTTCAGAGACCAATGAACTTACAAGCAAACGTTCTGATGGGGGCAGATAAAAAAGTTAAATTTTTTTCTTACACCATGTTAATAATGTCAAAGGAAGTGCTTATACAAATTTTGGCCACTCGACCGCAATTATGAGGCCGTCCAGAAAGTAATTTTCCCTGGGGCCGTTTATAGAAAAAAGCACAATTGCATAGAAATATTTATTGAAACAGATACAACAATTGTTACGCTATATCTCAACATATCCCTCACTGGAATTGAGACATTTGTCATACCATAGGATCAATTTTTGTGTTGAAGTCAGCCGCCTCAGATCGGAACCAGCGTTTGACTGCGTCTGCACCTCTCTCTGTCGATCCCATAATATGAGAAATGTCTCAATTCCGATGGAAAATATGTTTAAAAATAGCTCAACAATTGCTGTGTCTGTTCCAATAAATTTGTCCAATGAAATTGTGTTTTTTTATAGCGGCCCCTGGTAAATTTATTTTTTACGGCCCTCGTAATTGCGGTCGAGTGGTCAAAGTTCGTATAAGCACTTCTTTTGACATTATTAACATGGTGGAAGAAACATATTTAACTTTTTTATCTGCCCCCATCAGAACGTTTGCTTGTCAGTCGAAGTTGTGGGCTTTGAGATATAGAATTGGAACTTCCCAAGTTTTGTTATATCTGTACCAAATTCTGTTAAAATCGGTTCCTTCGTAAAAATGTTATTAGGAAACACTGAGATATGCACATTGTACATGGATGACTATCGATAACACCAAAATTACAAATAGATAATTTCTAAAATTCCTTGAAGAACTGACATACTACCCCTAACCTTATTTCACTTATGCAGAAAATGACATTGGCATATGCCGTCTCCACCCGACCGACTCGAAGTCCCTCTTTCCCCGGAAATAAATTCTGCCTTCCATACATCTAACTGGCACCAAGGTCTTGAACACAAGAACCTTGTCTTCGTGCCCCTCTCCCACTTCTCGTCGCAGTTACAGTTTGTCATAGACAGACAGTTATTTAGGTGTCAAAGAAATATATGTCTTCTATTACAATTAAACCTTCAGAATGTCAGAGTTGCAAATAACGTCTACATTTGATAAAAGGATTGTAAATAATGGTGGTCAAGTTATCTTCTTCGTCAAGGTCATCTGAAAAAGGTCTGAAAACACACTGACCTTCTAATTTTGACCATTGCACGCTCCATCTACAGCAGCGGTGACCAAAACTCGAGCTGCAGTGATTACATGCGACAGACAGTCTATGAAGTAAGGAGACGGAGGAAAGGTACTGTCTTCCTCCGACGAGTTTAGCGCTGGGACCTGAGGTATTCTTACCATCGGTGCGGGGGGGTTGCAGGTAGATTCTTTTGTTGCTACAGCCAAGCCGAGCCGAGCGGAGTGGGAAGTATTAATCGTCCAAAAATGTGCAGTCTTCAGTTTGTAGTAGTGTGTGAATATTTCATATACAAATTGTTTACCTAGGCCTATATGGTTTTGTTATTAATATATTAAATATATTGTTGCAATTTTTGCTCAAACATCTCCCTGATGTTAGCTATGTTAATATTATATGAATTACTCATATTAAATATTTCACCGTTACAAGTCATTTTTAAGGAAACATGCTGTGGAAAAGTTTTTGGTTTTATTCTATTGGAATTTTAGAATATCTGTGATTGGTATCGTGGAAAACAGATTCCTATAATGTCATGCGAAAATCATTTGTTGGTGATATCTTAAAATACAAATCAAGTGGTTTTACTTCTCAAGTGACTTCAGCAGTACAGTATATTTAAATTGATTACTTTCAAATTGCCAAACTTTCAGAACGGCTACGAAATACTCAGCCTCCTATAAAATTGAGTACTTCTTTCCCGGGGGTAAATTATTGCCAGAGCGTGGTGCCGACCACACCACCTCATTCTAGTGCCGAGGTCATGTTAAGCATGGGGCTCTACCTCCATGCCCCCAAGTGCCTTCATGGCATGTTACGGGGATACCTTTACCTTTTTTACTTTACAAATTAAATTCAATTCTACTAATCACTAAATTTTATAGTATGATTCTTCTTTTCATTTATATTATTGTAATTATGATTTTTCTTTTTATTTATTTTATTGTGTTTGCATTTCTGGTGATGTGATGGCCTTAACTTCACCAGAATAAATAAATAAATAAATAAATAAATAAATAAATAAATAAATAAATAAATAATTAAATAAATAAGTAAATAAATAAGTAAATAAATAAGTAAATAAAAATTTCTACAATACTTTCCTTCTCTGAACACGTAAGTACGAATGGTTGTATCTCTATCTCGCCAAAAATACGTTAGAAAACTAATAGGCATACTGCTCTCGTAAATTGGGCGAATGTTTTCAGTATGATTGTACTTCCTTCCAAACTGTCGCTGTCACTGTTCCCTCCCACTCCAGTACCGCGCTAGACTAGTAGGAACCGCATTCCTCTCAGCACTAAACTCCTCAGAGGATGACAGTACTTGGCATGAAAACTACAACCAGTTGTGGTTCCTGTACTAACATCTTGATCAATCCCGCGGATAAAAATTCCAAGCTTTGCTGTAACAGTAATGTCACTGCTGTCATCAAGAGCCAGTGAATAATATAAGATTTTTCTTGCTTCTTTTTTTAACCTTCTTCTTGAATATAATCAGGAATTTTCTAAATTCTTCTCTCGATACTTGGTCGAGAAATTCGTAGTTTTTCAAAATTAAAAACTTCTTATGGAGAAGTTATTTAAGCTATTTTAATCATTACTCTTTTGAGAAATTCTGTTCTATTACAAAGCTTTAGAGCACGAGATATTTCAAACCCCATTAGGTACTTGACTTCCTTACATTTATTTATCTCATCTCTTTCTCTTCCTGGCTATGATTTAAGACATGTCAATCCCTGGCGTTTAACAGTTCGTTGACACATAATATTGAATCATTGTACCTCATCTAGTTAAAATTGGCTTTTCTACATTATTATTATTATTATTATTATTATTATTATTATTATTATTATTATTATTATTATTTTATTATTATATGAATAATTAATAAATAGTTACCCTCATCTAAAGATTAAGAAGATTAAAATTGAGATAAAACCTAATAATTTATCCTTCTAGGAAAAGATCTAAAAATATCAATATGCATGCACGTACAGAAGAATTATGGAAACACATACTTAGTAGTCAGTCAGTAATAATAATAATAATAATAATAATAATAATAATAATAATAATAATAATAATAGTAATAATACATTATTAAGTGTGGCAATTAATGTTTCTATATACTCCTAATTGAACCGTTGAGCAAAGTAAACATATTACATTTTGTCCGACAGAACAACAAAAAGTTCTCCTTCTCATTCTTTACGAAACCACCTCTTACTGCTTGTAGAGACAGAGTTTGTAGAGCGATATGATACCGCCACTGCTTGCCTTCAGTACGGGAATGAAACGCACAGCAATGTACAGGAAACTCCTCGTACCCGTTTGAATGTCTGTGATTACACGATGTAATCACAACACCCGCTTTAGTCACCGCTGATCTACAGGGATTGAATAGGTAAACTCAGAAGCAATTACAAACTAGGCGTAACTTGATTTTCCACTCTGAGTAACTTCTGGAGCTGTAATCATACTTAAATAATACAGTACTACTACTGCCCATTGTGCTAACTGCTTTTACTACTGCCGTCTTAGTTACTACTACCACTAATTCTTGAAATATTTTGTTACTACTGTTTTGTACTAATATTACTACTACTCATAATGGTGCTACTACTACTACTAATACTACTACTACTGATATTGATACTGTACCTATAATGAGGGTCACATAAGAACAGTTCCTAACCAGCAAATATTGCCGTCTTGTCAGTGTTGCCAACTGTTACCAGATATCACACGATCCTACGTACTAAATGAATTATTTACTTACCGTACTGTATGTTGGAAGGTTACTGTAAATAATTCAATAATTTGTAACATATTTTCTTAGGCAAACTATACGACAAAAGAGTCAACATGTGAAGTATTTTGTCTGGCAATACGAAATTCATTAGTTTGACTAAACAATTGACTCACGAGACCTAACCTAAAAATGTATTTTGTTTGACCACATGAAATTATTCCCGTACTAACTCCGAAAACTTACTTGACTATACTCTTGAATTATAACCACAACGCAACACATAAAATAACTATTATGTATTAATACTTAATACTGATATTAATTAATTATTAGTATGTTCAAATTTCTTTACTTCCAGTAACCGGCTCAATAATCTAGTACAATTTTAATTTTATGGAACTCCAGTATCGACAGATATTATCGATATTTGTCTCGGCTGCCAACATACCAGTTACAAAATCACTACCATTTGTAGTCTTTGTCAGTATCGAAATTCGAAACCAAGTTGACAGAAGAAAATTGAAACTGCAAACTAGAAAATCACCATAATCCACTAGCATATGTAGTAATGAGTGAAAAATGGTTAGGTTTCACTCTTAGGGTATGAAGTAACCTGACCCGGTCTATAATACTACTACTACTACTACTACTACTTCTGCACTACTGCAACTACTACTGTAACTACTACTACTACTACTACTACTACTACTACCACCACTAACTACTACTACTACTACTACCACTACTACTACTACTACCACTACTATTACTACTACTACCACTGACCATTACTACTACCACCACTACTGCCACTACTACACCACTACCACTACTACTACTACTACTACTACTATTACTACTAAACTACCACTACTACTACTACACTACCACTACTGTACCACCACTACCACTACTATTACTACTACCACCACTACCACTACTATTACTACTACCACTACCACTACTATTACTACTACCACTACTATAACTACTACTACTACTACCACTACTACTGGTATGAAATTTCGTGATTCCTTGAACAACGTTGACTTAACATCGTTTATGTAATTACTATAATCTAATTTGTTTTCGAATTGAAGTAATTATTCATATTTATTTATTTTGTTATAATAGTTTATTATGTGTTAAAATATTGCTCTGTGTAAGCCCATTTTTTGCTTTCTTTTGAATCCTGAATCATTCCTCCTTTTTCCATCACTTGCAATTCTCAGTGACTGTGGACAAGATATTACCATCTTAAAGATCCACACCTGTGGAGTAACGATTAGCGCGCCTGGCCGCGAAACCAGGTGGCCCGGGTTCGATTCCCGATCGGGGCAAGTTACCTGCTTGAGGTTCTTTCCGGGGTTTTCCCTCAACCCATATGAGCAAATGCTGGGTATCTTTCGGTGCTGGACCTCATACTCATTTCACCGGCATTATCACCTTCATTTTATTCAGAAGCTAAATAACCTAAGATGTTGATAAAGCGTCGTAAAATAACCTACTAAAAACCCATCTTAAAAATCGTTGAATGATTAATCTTATCCTTAGAACAACAGAAATGCCTGAAGTCGGTTTCCAATACCGTTGTCTGTGAATGACCTTGAAAGAACGCAGAGGAGTTGCGACGCCCGCTTTATCCTCGGAATTGAATTTTGAATGAAACTGACATTCTTGCTACTCAACAAAAGAGACCTTGTGGCACACCAAGGTCCACGCATCACATTTCTGGACTGCGCGGCCTCATAGCTGCACCAACTCACGTAACAGACAAAGGACTGGAAGTGAGAGCAGTGGGAGCTCCAAAACTTTTTTAGTGTTGGAGCCAGGGTCTGCACTCCTACAACTTCAGTACTAGATCTAGTATTTTTTTTAATTTTTTAGTACGCTAGTATTAATTAGAAAATCTAGTACTTTTTTTGTTTCGCTTATTTTTACAATCCCGCTAGATATTCTGCCTTCAAATGCCTTTGTATATGGTAGAATGTTTTCATGTGACCAGAGATCATTGGATGTATGCTGTCTCGGGATATGATTTTTAAAACTTCCACAATTTTCATCCAAAATTTGTGAAATTTAAACTACATAAACAGGCATACATTATTACCTTGTGTAAAAAAATTGGTGCCACTAGGGCTAATAATTTTGAAATTATATTATTTAAAATATATTTTATACTGACATCGACTAAAAAGGCTCCTTGTGTCAAAGTTTTCAACATTTTTAGTTCATAGTTGGTCAAAAGCTTGCAAATAGTCATGGGAATAAAAAGTAAATTAGTTTTTGAGTTCAGTCCAAATAGAGAGTCACAACAAATGTTTGTGTTTACTGCATATTTTAATCTAAGTGCAGTATGAATATGTAACGAAGGAACTTAATATTTCATACAAATGCTAATTAAATTTTATTTATCAACATTTAATTGATTACTGTGAGAAGTTTCAGACCAATATGACAATAACTATTGTGCAAGGAGATTTTTTTGTACTCAAGAAACTTTATAATTTTTACAATTTTAAAGTCGAGAAAACAACATAAAAACATTTATCTTAACTCACGTACCATATGTTTGGCAACATTTCATTGTATGGCTAAATCAATTGAGCCGTTCAGAGCAAAAGTGGTGTAAGTCAAAATTGGGTAATGAGGTTTAAAGTAAAAATTCTGTAAAATACAGCGCAAAGTAGCAATTAATATGCCCTTCTTGCTATCCACTGACTACTAATAGTTCAAATAAATTGAATATTAATTGCTACTTTGCGCTGTATTTTACAGAATGTTTACTTTAACCAGTGGCGTAGCATGAAATTTTGAGCAGGGAAGCTAACTCAAGTTGTCTTTCATGCAATATGATAAAACGTATTACAAAAATACAGTCTTAAAATAAATCGTAGTCAATTTCAAGTCAGCAGTCGAAGATTGGTTGGAACATCGTAACATCAATAAGGCATGACCTCAAATGATACGTAATAAAATATGATTTCACGGTTTACGCATATCTCTTAACAAATAGACACGTATACGTATAACATTAGCTCACTCCCTGTCATACTTAGAGAAATCACAATATTAGTATCATTACGTAAGTATGCGTCTGTCTTTTGGTTGTGTCCTTCATTGACAGCAAGGGAGTCTGTCATTTGTTTTTTAAATCACACTTTTGTTCGTAAGTCAGTTTTGATAATACAATAATTGTCCTAAAAAATTCAAGTAAATTAGTGTCAGGAACTGTTATTTCGCTCATTATTTATTATATCAGCCACAAAGCACACTAACACTTCAACTGAAAACAACTGACGAAAAGGGATAACTCGGAAACTACTTATTTTAAATGTTAAAGCTAGTTTCTTTGCGAGCCTTTTGACTAGGATAGCTTAGTTAGAAAGGGATGGAAAATCTGCGGGTGGATTACACAGAAGAAACCGGTCTGCTTGGAAGCTGGTGTGTGCAGGCTTCTTGTTTACTGCTGCATCACAAATCATTCTGAGCTGCCGCATCACAATATTTAACGCGTAAATATAAATTCTATTAAAATTAATAAATATTTTCTCCATAAACTGCAGGTTTATTATGAAATTATTATTAACTGGGAAGCTAAGCTTTTTAGCTTACATTGACGCTACGCCACTGACTTTAACCCTCACTACCCATTTTTGAATTACACCACTTCTGCTCTGAATGGCTCAATTAAAGCAGGCTCAAAGGAGGGGTCAGAAGTAAAGGTATATACCTAAGTACACTTTAGTTACTTTAGAGCAAATGTGATCCAAAATTATTAAGCTTTCATAAATTCAGTGGAGTTTTAATTTTAAATGTTAATGTGTGATATGGTTAAAATATATATCCCTTTGCCACTAAAATTTGATATGCTTTAGTTTATCAGGATGCACTTTACTCATTTTGTATAAATGTCACTTGTAGGCCTATTCGTTTGCTTCTTAATTTTTCAGCGTTATCCCATTAAAGAATGAAATAAAAAAAGAAAGAGGATGGCCAATAAAAGGGAGTAAAATGGAGGAGGAGGAGGAGGAGGAGGAGAAGAAGAAGAAGAAGAAGAATAGAAGGAGCGGGGGACAAATACACAGTACTTTTCCTACAGACGATTTATGGAAACCTAATGTCAGGACAGTTCGAAAACCAATCCATTAAATTACACTCATGCTTGGGTACATTTGTTATGCGCATGAAAAAGCATGAAGTTACATTCGTTGATGACGGCGCAATCCCGCTCCGTTGGCCGATCATACATATGCAAACCTTCCTCACTAATTGAGCTGTTAATTTGCATGAGATCATGACGCAAAGAGTCCAATTTGTAGAATTACTGTAGAGGCGATGCTTGATAACAAAACGTTTATGTAAATGACAGCTTCACCCTTGTTCGGAGCAGTGGCCTCGCTCTGACCACATGGCTAGTGAGTCCACCAACTGCGAGTGTTTAATAAATTATTGTGCATAGACCTCTGTGAGTTAGAACGGATGTCTATGAGACAAGACAAATGACTGCCACGATGTTGACCATACTTTTCCGCTATAGTACATAACGACGACTAAAAATGATAGTCTACCTCGAACCTGTGAATTTGCAGGTGAATCAGAAAACTGTTTTAAAAATTAATATTTCTCAAAATAGACAAACCGTATAAATATGTTTCTGCTTTGCAAAATCTTCTACTCGAGGACAAAATATTAGTTGACTGTCCAATTTTGAGAACATAATAGACTAATAAATATGGACAATACTTTGTCTCACGAGGCTACAAGATTAAGTATTACTGGAGTTTTTAATGGACGACGCGTAGTAGTTGACTGGCTGCTCACGCGACTCCTATTTGGTCAAGTTGGGAGAACAAAACATGGAGCACTTTAACAATTACACTAATATTTACATTTAAATTTGTACAGTATAATACACTGGATCAGAAAATGTCGTTTTCATGTCTGATGAAGTGCGCCTGAAGTTCTGTCTAGCCTGCAAAACATAAGGAGTAACCGGTTGAAATTCGAACATTCGGTCGGTTGCTCAACTTCGACGGATGTTTTCCGACCGGTCAAATATAAACCGGTTGTAAGCCCTATTCTACAGCTCCCTAATTCATAGAGTATATTGACGTGACTTCGTGTTTCGCGCACGACACAGGGGAATACTTGCATCTTGTTTGTGATGCAGTTGACGTTCTATTCATGATTCAGAACTAGAACCTGCATACTGCTCACAATTAGGGATGGGCAAAAATAAACGGTTATTTTCATAGGGTTAACCGGTTAATTACCGGTTATTTTGCTTGCCGGTTTAACCTGATAACCGGTTATTTTCCTCAATAACCGAGCGACCGGTTATTTTTAAAAATAAACACTGAATCAAATATATTGTCAGCTTACCTCAAATTTAACATCAGTCGAACATGGTTTATTTTTATTATTCTGTACTCTATGTAATATACTCTGTATAAAAATTGTCCCATAGGCCTTTCCTAAATAGGATAGGGATTACTGCCTTACTTACTTCATCTGTTCATAAATGGCAACATGAAATTCGACTTTGATTTCAAGTCAATAACCTATGCCTATTTTGATTGCTGACTTTCTATTACTGGCTTATAATATAATATCTGCGGGTATTGGAGCATTTGAAACATCGAGAAATTTTGAAACAATAATAATAATAATAATAAAGTATTTATTGGTTATACTTGTAGGAGAATAGATTGCTCGTCGGAATGTGTCTTAATCAAGATTATTATTGTAACAATTATGGAATTTGTGATATTTTTTATTTATCTTACATACGACACTAATGTGAGTGAAATAATTAACTAAATGCAATTTCATAGCCTCTTATTATTATTATTGTTATTATTATTATTATTATTATTATTATTATTATTATTATTATTATTATTATTATTTTTATTTTGTTTAAGGACGTCATTGACAATCTTCAGCACTTAATGACGTTCTTTCAACTATATTCTGGTTAGTTTACAGTTGACTGCCAATTGTTATATTATTTCTATTGTAAATAACCTCTCATTTTGTTTTCAGACTAATTTGCTGACTTTAAAATGTTACAAAAATTAATAACCGGTTATTTTTGATCGGTTAATTTCCTTCCGTTAAATTAATTTTAAAATAACCGAATAACCTCCTGTATCTCCTCACAACACATGATAATCATAAAGAATAGTACTAATATGGTCTCTCCTACAATTCAGGAATTGTAACAATCAAACTTTAAGATCTTGCTTCTATAGAAATTTTACTCAAGCGTAAGGTGAGGGATTTACAAAAAAGTCACACGCTATTCCTATAAAAGAGGAGTAAAACGTAGATTAAAATAGTAAAGAAAATTGGGGAAAAAATTCCTGCATATAATAATTATTAATCTTATGAAATAGTCAACGAACTTCAGATTTTTCGTGTATATCTCCTTTAATATTATAAAAATTCAGGTACAACAAAAATCTACTTTCATAAATTTTAAATATACCCTATACAGTAAAAATGAAGTATAATTTAAAAAATGTAATCAACAACATATACAAAAAGAATACATTAATTTTAACATGAATAATAAAATAAAAAAACAAAAATAACTTGTATAATATTTCAGATTATATCGAATTACACGATAAAATTTACTGCCATTTTGAACCAATTCCTTGCAAAAATTTGCACCCAACTTCAGTCGTCGACAAGAAGACATAAGAAGGAAGAAACGCTGACCTATTAGACAAAGGTTAACGGAACAATTCAACAACGAAAGTTGTTTCTGTGTGCTGCAAGTCTAATGTGAATAGACTATAGTAACAGCAGTAATATATTATATTATATTTTACGTGTTTCGCAATAGTTCAGTTCTTTAACCATGTTGCGGATGTTATTACCGTGTATAGTTTATTTCCTTGAACTATTATTCAATTGACTATATTGCCAATAAAATAAATTAAAGAATATCTATGCTAAGAATGCTTAGAAATTATACAGAGTGTGATTCCCTCGCTAGAGGCTCCAAACTTTGTCTATAAAACTGACATTTACTTAAAGTTTGTCTTGATATTTCGTATGTACAGAAGTGGCAAAAAAAAAAAAAAAAAAAAAAAAACGGACCGACCCTTGTAGCTGATTTCAGAGTCACAGACTCAAATTTTGCTAGTCACAAAAGACACCCATCTTGTATAATTAATTGTAACAATGAAATTTATTGCTTTGCTAATATGTTTTCATGCGGATATCAGCCGAGTTAAGATTTTGGAATGCTCCAAGCTTTCGACTGCTATCTCTGCAGCCATCTTCAGGAAGTGATGTCCGAACAGAAAGTCGAAAGGTTATATAGATGTTAGGCTGTCTCAGGTGAATCGGGATTGGTTGGCGGATCGGCCAATCCCGGGCCGGGAATTGTCATTCCTCGTAAGCTCGTCGAAGGCTTGGAGCATTCCCAGCCTAACATCTATAATATTACCTTTCGACTTTCTGTTCGGACATCACTTCCCTGAAGATGGCTGCAGAGATAGCAGTCGAAAGCTGGAGCATTCTCAGCCTAACATCTATATTACCTTTCGACTTTCTCTTCGGACATCACTTCCTGAAGATGGCTGCAGAGATAGCAGTCGAAAGCTTGGAGAATTCCAAAATCTTAACTCGGCTGATATCCCGCGAAAACATATTAGCGAACCAACCCCGAGAAAGCCTCAGATCATACATTTATTGCTTTGTTCGATTCTTACCGTATTTTGTTTCCTTCAGTGCCTCAAACTTACAGACGAAGAGCCTTTGAGAGTTTTATTTTCATCTGGCATCAATATTACATTTCTACCTCTATTCGGCAAAGATAACTGAGTATTTTTACATTAAATAGCAGTACATACCTCTGACTTCACTATCCATATTGAAATTACCACAGTTTGACACAGTACACAGCACAGGATTCTTTTGTATCAGCTACAAGGGTCGGTCCAGTTTTTTTGCCACTACTGTACATACCTTCAACAAGCAGTTTTCTTTGCAGACTTCTCTAGGTTGTTCCTCACTGTTTTCAAAACCGACTGTAGTACCTAGAATGAGTCCACAATTTTTTTCGGTCTATAACAATGATATCTGCTGTTCGAGTTGATCCATCAGCGGAAAGGCACTCAATTTCCTCGTACACCTTATGCTTATCAGCCCGGCGAAGTTCATTGGCAATCATTATTAGCTAAATATTTAAAAATCTAAAAATATGAAAAATTCTCAGGAAGACTGTTGAAATATTATGAAATATGAAAAAACAATTCAATTGATTTACTTTCATCATTGTCTAAACGTGAACATTTCTGCTTCCCACTTTCATTCATAGTTTAGCATATGAAATTATATTTTTTCTACTCGCTGCAGTCTTGACATTGCATTCAGCGTATTCCGAATCTCACCGGTCCGGTGGCATCAATGACATCACGTCGCAGCGAAATAAGGAACAAAACTGCTGGAAGGATCGATGGCTGTCATGGCGACTGTACAAGTTGTTGTCTGTGCTACGCTAGCAAATTTTGCGAAATTTTCGTACTCCCATCTCGTTCAAAGAAAAGATAGCATAAACAATTTATTTCTTGAACCGGTAGTAATAACTGGTCCGTTGACATGTTTGTTCATAAGCCATTAACATATTGTTTTTACGTTGTGCTCATTACAAACAATACAGCAGAACTAAAGCAACACACCGCCATGACACAACAGTGCACGATGTTATTCGTCTGCTAATTCCCGCCCTATACAAGAACCAATCAGATTCACTGATGGCGGCTGATGGAGACTGCCACCACCTCTGCAAGTTGATGGCACCGGTGCGAAACCGGTGGAGCATCAATGACGTCATCGGTAGAATTCGGAACACCGTGATGCCATTGGATTTCTCACCGGTGAGATTCGGAATACGCTGATTGTCTTGCTTCGCACTAGTAGACAATGGAAGCTACTTACTGTTACGTATACTTAGAAAGCATGTGTCACTTCAGATAGCATTGTTTATTAGAGTTTCCTTGACAGTATCATGCCAGAGATGGTCCGCAACGAGGAAACGTTGATGTAAATTATTATGAGTTGTTAGTTACATACAAAAAGTAATCAATACATACAACAAATGTAACCTTGAACAGATATTTCCTTGTTCAATATGCACAATAAAAGGAGTGATCGAAAGGTTCTAATTAGAATGCCGGCGTGCGAGTGGGTCGCTCTCATTGTTCTTAGAATGCTGTATTCCTGAATGCGATATCCTTGTGAATATCAGCGTGGGATTTGCCCCATATTAATGGAAGCTGCTGTCAGTGGCGAAGCTAAGGTGTAAATACTGGGTATGCTGAAAAAATCTGCTTACCTTATATCTTTTTATACAGCAGATGTTTCTCGGCTTTTCTATAATTTTTTTTTTTTTTTTTTTTTGTGTTTGAACACCCATATTCACCGCCAGACAGAATACAGGTATAACAGTATACCTTATTTGTCTTAGAGCACCCTGTTAGCCAAGGATATTTCTTATGCCATGACAATTGAAAATTTTTATTTTGTCTTTTTCCATCCGCTATTTTAATATGTAAATGTGGTCTTTGTAAGCACATTTTGTTTCATACATATAACTTGAAAAATTTTTCTCTTTTAATTTTACAAGTAATAACCTCAATGTTCTCTCACAAGCAATCATTGTGATAGGGATAGATAAAAGTTAATTTTTTTCTTCAACAATATTAATAATGTCAAAGAAGGCCTTATACAAATGTTGGTCACTCGACCGCAATTACGAGGGCCGTAAAAAATACGTAAGTTTGCCGGGGCCGTTAACAGAAAGAAAACACAATTTCATTGGAAAAATTTATTGGAACAGACACAACAATTGTTGAGCTATTTTTTAATGTATTCCCCACCGGAATTAAGACATTTGTCATATCATGGGATCGACAGAGAGGTGCAGACGACTGTCAAACGCTGGTTCCGATCCCAGGCGGCTGACTTCTACGACACAGGGATGCAAAAGTTGATCCTATGGTATGACAAATGTCTCAATTCTAGTGGGGGATATGTTGACAAATAGCGCAACAATTGCTGTACCTGTTTCAATAAATCTTTTTATGCAACTATGTTTTTTTCTGTAAACGGCCCCAGGAAAATCACTTTCTGGACGATCTCATAATTGCGGTGGAGTGGCCAAAATTTATATAAGCACTTCTTTTGACATTATTAACATGGTGGACAATAAATTAACTTCTTTATATGGTCCCAACAGAATGTTTGCTTGTCAGTATGAGCCATTTTACACAAAATTAATATGTAACACACACACGCATGCACTTTTGATTAAACGAACACTCAACAACGCTGCACATTCACGGAACACCAATACAGCGCAACGTATTATTGTGTTTTGTACCAAGATGTAGTAAATCTATATCTCCTTCCCGTTTCCCCTTCAAGCTTGCGAGTCAAGGTCGTTAGCCATGCCTTTAGAGGCTTCTGCTACAAGCCTCTCACTGAACTCTCCATCCTAGAATGACTGCCAAAGTGAACTTAACATATGTAAGGATCAGGTGAACCCAAGTATTACGATACATTTATTATGAACTGTTACTAGGTATAACAACTCAAATATTTTGTGTAGGCAATTCCTGAGATGCATCTTAAGGTCTCCGCCACTGGTCGTTCCGATACGAGACGCCCTGTATAGGACAGCCTTGCCGCGGCTTAAGTGGGCACCTTCCCTGTTTTACCGTTGCCTTGATTACGTTTCCGTGAGTCGCCAACCCGTTCGTCCTTTCGTGCCAGAATAAAGCTTGACCATCATCAACTGAAGCTGAAGTAGGGTGTGTCACGCACACAGAAGCTTCGGACATGATTAATTACCTTGTCCGTATTTATACACTGAAGAAATTAATCACGTGGACCACAGGAGAAGGAATTAAGTTAGAAACTCTATTCCTGTACTATACCGCATATAAGAGGAAGTTCTTCTGATACGTTGCTGCCCCAAAAACATTCCTACCTTACGTTTCTTTAAAACAAATGTTTAGTTTTCAACTTTCCTTATTCTTATCTCGTTGTTTAATGACGCTATATCAACTGCGCTGTTATTTAATAGTCTACTAGTAGCACAAAGCCATTCAAAAGTCACTTTAAATTTAAAGCGTTATAAATATTACAACATGGAAACATAAAGAATTTGGCGGTATTTTAGTCTTTCTAGAGGAATCTGTCCCTTAATCGATAGTCCGCGTTGAACCTTACCAAGATTAATATATGTAAGATACCGCCGTTATAATGAAAATCTTTTTAGGGTTTGAAATTTTCGCAGGTTCGCGTTCCGGCAACTGCAGTCAATTGAGCCTGTGGTAAAGGATGGGGAGGGCCCATGTAAAACAATCGGTGTAATGATACGCATGGAGAACTGACGGGGTTTCAGTTGGAATTTTTATTAAATTATTATTTATTTGTAATTATGATGAAATTATTAATTTTTGTGTTTGTTTTATTAAATTTTTGTTAAAAGTTTAAAAGGAACTAGGCAAATAGTTATTGTTCTCGCATGTTTATCAAAAACATCTTTTCTTGTATTTTAATATGGTAGGGGTGACAGTAGGAGGAAAAAATAAAGTGCGTAAGATTTACTGATGATGGCGTTGTTAGCAGACGAGGAGGCAATACTAAGGGATATGCTGCTGGAGCTAAATGATAGCTGTGAGCAGTATGGGATGAAGATAAATGCAGACACGACGAAGACCATTGTTATCGGAAGAAAACTAAAGAAGGTAAACTTGCGAATTGGAAATGAGGCAGTAGAGCAAGTGGACAGCATCAAATATTTGGGATGTACTAAAAGCAGTAGCATGTGCTGCTGCCAGGAAGTCAAAAGGAGGATAGCAATGACAAAGGAAGCTTTTAATAGAAAAAGGAGCATCTTCTGCGAATAGAAAAGAAGATACTAGTGAAGAGCTTTGTGTGGAGTGTGGCATTGTATGTAGCAGAAACCTGGTCATTACGACGAAGTGAAGAGAAAATACTAGAAGCAATTGAATTTATGAGCCCACAGTTCCATTCTATTTGGAGAAATCTCACCTCACGTCCATTGAAGTAGTTGGGCTAATGGCTGGCGCTAGGGGCACAATACCTCGCCTCTTTGTCAGTTTCTGCAAAAAGTTCCAGCTGAAAAACGACATCATTCGTGATGTTTCCCTCACTGCTATCAGAGGATCACTTGCCATTTTAAAATACCACCTGTACTTTGTTTCCTAAAAGAAAGAACTTTTGTGTGAACGTCTAATCTATCTGTTTACTATGTTTAGGCCCGTTATGTGTATGCTATTATCTGTACTTAATTTCCCTTTCTTGTTCGTTCCCCACATTTCTCTTTTGTGGTCTATTTTTGTTTTCACTCTGTGTGTTATGCTTCGTCAATGAGGCAGTCCCGTTATTGGGAAAGCTGAAAGAGTGTCTTTCTTATTATTTGGAGTAGAATGGGACGTGTGAAATAGACAGACAGAATAAGAAATGAAGCTGTGTTGGAAAGAGTGGGTGCAGAAAGAATGATGCTGAAATTGATTAGGAAGAGAAAAAGAAATTGACTGGCCACTGACTGAAACTGCCTACTGAAGGGTGCACTGAAGAAATGGTGAAGGAGGAAAAAGCTCGGGGCAGAAGAAGATATCAGATGGTATACAACTTTAAGATACATGGATAGTAGCGGAAACTAAGAGTAAGGCAGAAAATAGGAAGAACTGGAGAATGCTGGGTTTGTAGTGAAAGGCCTGCTCACTATGAGTGAATTAAAATATTTCAAGTAGTACGTGGCGCCAACGTACCGTCAAAAACCCATTCAGTTTTAAGACTTAGCACTTGTAGTTCCTACATCCAGACTTTAATACTTTCAAAATTGTCAAAACAGTGCAAGATTGTAAAAAACATTATCTTCAGGCAATAAAAAATGTATTAATGTGCTTATTAAAACGTTTACCTGATAAGGCAAACACTTTTTAACATATTGCAGTGAAATTTAGCATGTAACTGTATTTAATAGGCTACTTCTGAAAAAAACCTGCTTAAGACCATTAGTTAACATTTATTAGTTTATTTTTAAAACATATTTTTGACATAATAAAATTAAAATTTTGGATTTTAAAACATAAATAAAATAAAACAAATGTACATTTTTACTGGAGGTAGGGTAGTTCAGAGATTTTATGTGATGTTGATTATATGACATTCAGGAATAAATATAAAATATAGTCACATAGAATTATTGATTTGTGGAAATTTTCAGGAAGTGACATTTCAATGCACAATATGCAGCTGACATTTTCTATTGCTATTTACCCGTAAGTGTAATAGTTTTACGAGACTCAAAATATTATACATTTGCTGAAGTAGCATAATATATGAGGATATAAAATTTTAATTTATAGAGTTATTCTTTAATGAGAAAAAATATGGAATTTCACAATTTTTACAGTTCTGTAAGCTGTTTGTCCTCCCTTCATGCTACGTAAAGATTAATTTTCTTTTGGTCCTAAAGAATTATCTGTTATGATTACCATTGGTTATTAGTGGAGAAATATTCGCTCCGGCTCCGGGGATCGAATCCGGGTCCCAATGGTAACCATAACAAATAATTCTGTAGAACAAAAAAATTAATCTTTATGTAGATCATTCGCCCAACAGTACATATATACTTTGGAGTCCTGACCACCAAGTCACTCAAGTGAGTGCGCTCTTTGTGTGATGACTGTAGACTTACGGTCTTACTAATAAAAACTCTATATACAGACGTTTAACTATCTTATACAATGAGTAGGTCGTTTATAAGTTGTGTGTAAATTCCTTACTAATAATCACTACATACGTCGTGTATAACAGTACAACCGTTACACAGCTACGTCTTAGTTTCGTCATTACTTCGTTACGAAAGGTAATAGAATATCTGAGGTTCTCTACTGCATCCGGTAGAGCGCTCTAGTGTGCCGTGTTCAGTATCGATAGTACTGGCTCTGATCGATTACCACACTATATTTTGGACAAAGAATACACGCTACAGCAATGTTATTGTAATTATTCTGTGCTCTTTGGTTTGTTCTTCTGTGGTTACAAGGCAACCATCATCATAAAATGACAGTCGATACGAACAGCTGTTAGAGGGGCGGCCATTTTTTCTCTATATACAACGTTTAAACGAGGGGTTTCGTGTATACAGAGTGTATCTAAATTGGTGTCAAATATTTTGGGGACGTGTTCCTAACACCAAAACATTACAAAAGTTCATATGAACATTGATCTCAAAATAATTTATTTCAGAGTTACAAGACAAAATTTAATGTTACAAAAATTGCTCGAAGTAGCTTCCTCCTGCTTCGATGTGTTCCCTAAACCTGCGTTACATGCTCTGGCGTATTCTGTTGAAAATTCCTGGAGTGTTTCGTATTTCGTGCAATCCAGTTTGCATACGCTCTCAGAATATCAACATTAAGTACAGGAGTCGCATAAACCAGACGAAGAAATCCATTGGATTCAACTCAGGCGATCGAGCAGGCCATGCAATGCATCCCCTTCGACCAATACATCTTTGGGGAAATCGATCATTAAAAAATTACGAACTATCAGACTGAAATGAGCTGGAGCAGCATCATGTTAAAACACATTCGTTGGATGACGTCCAGAAGCACATCATCAATTAAATGATGCAAATCATTTCGTTCTGTTCACTCACAGATTACATTTTCTTCTGATTTCTTCGCTCTACAAAATAAAAACAAACAAAAAATCATCAAACAATCAGCGGTTAATGAAGGGACAAATCCTTTAATAACTCCCTAACGAATGGTTTTCAGACCCATGTTCTTATTAACTTTTTAAATTGTTTTTATGTTAGGAACACGTCCCCGAAATATTTGACACCAATTTAGATACACCCTGTATAACTACTGCAAAGCAATTCCCATTGTATAGTTACAGTCTGTTTATACAGGGACATCATTTTATTTTTACTAACATTTCTAATATTAACCTGGCTATACCTTTGAATCAACGGAACACCCCCTTCCACGACTGGAGTTCGACGATACTGACGTAAAATACAAACAAGTCACTTTACTAGGTATAGGAGGGAAGAAAAGTAGTTCAATTACGTAAACTAGGAAATATCGCGATTTGAGTTTGATAATTTTCATTAAGTTTTTGTTTAATGAAAATACAGTACAGTATTAACTTGAGCGTTTTACTCACAAACTGAGCTGTCCATGTGGACGTAGTCATTACTCATGTTGAAATAATTCTGTACCTAGTCCATAAAATAGTAGACCTACCTTACGTACAGTAAATTCAATCTTCACTTCTGCCCGATCCGAAAAGATAAAATTACTCAGACATGCTATCTACTTCCGTCCAAGTTGTTATGTCGCAGGGTCGTAGAAAAGGGGGAAATCACGTGGCAGTTGATTACTTAACGAGAACCTCTTATTTAAATTATTTTAAACAGTTGTATAATATTACGTAGACGTCAATTCCTAACAGAAATTAATGTTCTCAGAAAAGAGCTAAGACAGCCCAGCCACTAGCCTTTACAGAGAGGCGAATAGAAGTTGGTGGTGGAAATCGGGATGACACGTAGACAAATGGACGACTGTACCCGTGCGAAAATGATTCAATATTGAAAGCTCCTTCGTTACTGGAAAACGTGAACATATTTTTGGAACGTACTGTTTACTATGAATGTATATGCGGTCTTAGATCTGTGTGGAGGACGGTTGAACTTCATTAGTAGAAGGGGTGGGAGTGAAATACATTCAAAAACTCAGGTACAATACAAATTGAAGTAAAATTAAAATGATGTCCCTGTACATCCATCGCTTATGCATGGTTTATTAGTAATGTTTTCTGTCTCAACTCCGCGTAACTCTCGTATAAAAACTATACACGGTTTATTAGTAAGACCGTTAATATACTTTGTGTTAACAAAATACAGTGTATCGAACATGGAATAAGGCCACTAAGGGAAAATATCAAAGGAGAAAGATTCGATCCGGTGCTGTGAATCGAGCTTCGGCGTAGCTCAGTGATTAGAGCGCCCAGTGCGTAGAACTGGGTTCGATCCCCGGCGCCGGAGCAATTTTTTCTCCATTAATAACCTCCTTCATGCGCTTGAGACTCGCAATGCTGCGATAGGGAACAACTTGACGACAAACTCATTTCTGCTCGTGTGTTTGTGGATCCTAAGCAACCTATTAAGAGAGCAGACATTGTGACTCGTTACGTTCAGTTAGTTGTCGCATTCTCCATTAACGTTTCGCATAGCATGACGTGAAACTAAATTCTTGCGGTTCAGTTTGCTCTGTTAGCACAACAAATTCATCGGTCATCAAACGTCAATTTATCACTGCACTGATTGAACGTGTGGGCTTAGCAATCAGGCTGTTCCACGTACAGCGTCAAGCGGAATTCGAAATAACGATTTAAATCAGTTTTAAATTAATTATTAGATCAATCACTCCGTCGATAAATCAGTCTATTAGGTAACTATTGGCTGGTTTTGTCAATGTAAACAAACCTAATTAATTAAAGTACTTGATTGCGACAACCGTGTTCCTTTATATGCTTTGGTAATTAAAGAGGACAAATGCTGGAATATTCTATAATGTGCGGGTACTGAATTGCTTTAACCTATGTAATATCTATATATATAATTTGAACTACTAATGGAAATTACGGGAAAGCGGCTGAACGGATTTTAATAAAGGACCCCTCATTTTGAAGCTTGGAACCCAAAGTTTTCAGAAAAATAGTAATTTTTAGTGAAATGTCAATTTTGCTACATCATTTTCCTATTTTCTAAAATCCATCTGTCGTCAGTTTTGAGAAATAGGTAATGGCCCTTTCAGAATAAAAGAAAACAAAACACAAACACACTACAATAAACAATATCACACACAAAGGCTATGATCTGCAGGATTGCTAACATATTTAGAGTTCAGATGGCTGACATAATGCCAATATGTCCATCTTCATTTGTGTAACTTTTTATGAACGTTTCTGTAATATTGGTTATTAAGAACTTCAAGATTTACTAAAAAGAAGATTCTCTGGTGTGTAATTTTCTGAGTACAGCTGTCTGTGTATGCGGAATCTAACCATATATTTTAAAAATATTTTTCGTGGGCAAAGGCGTCTTAATGAAGAAAAATCTAAATGTCTCCATTTCCATTAAGAGTAAGAAAAACTGTTTACATGTCGATATAAACTTTAATTTCTCAGCATCATGCTTTTGATCATTGGGTGAAAGGTTTTCGGAGCCACAACATTTTAAAGTTGCTAATTTTATGAAAATACGATAAATTTAAATATTTTAAATTTAAACACTATGAAGTTCTGATGCCCAAACTTTGCACAAAGCATTGTATCACAGTTGTCTACGGACAGAAAAAGTTTCATTGTATTTAAAAATTGCAAGGTCAATTTTCTCTATATTTCGGTCGATTTGAGATGGATTAGCCCATAAGGACTAACAATACCGAAATAGAACTAAAAATTAGTCTTTCATATTGTTATTCAACAGTTAAAAACATTGTTAGCTTCTCTAATAATAATTTAAAGCCAAGGCAGCATTTTATAAGAATTATAAGGTGTCCCTAAACTTTCTGCCAACACTGTATACATAGATAATCTCTACATGTTGGGAACGAGAAATGAGATGTACTGATACATGGGTTGACAGGTTTTAAATAATGTATGCTATAAATTAGACATGAATCGGAATGCTCAAAGGATTGTTATAGTAAGAGCATTCATGCGTTTAACAATAAGGAAAAAGTGAAGAAAGGTCAAATCTGTGGCCTTGATCTGATGTCAAGTGAATGAGCCTGCAATGTATAATAGAAAGGCTGTAATCACACGTTAAAACGTTCTATTCTTTTTATAACGCCATGCCGGTTTATTTATAACCGAGATCCCGTTGCTCTTCTGATTACGCCAAGTCCACGTGACGGATTTCGTATTTCGTGACGGTTAACAGCAGCCTTCGGAGTGCGCAAAGTGCGAGGTCGCTCCCGAGTTAAGGTGAACTGGTTCGTACAACCAGACGGCAGATCAGCAGGTTGCCTGGACCGAGTTGGAAGACTTACACAATAGCTGCAAGTCAAGTGCATTGAGATAGGCGCTGCACTTCCGTAAAGAGTACTGACATCGACCTCACGATTTATTTCACTGGACTGCAACGATGAGAAGTGCAGTCGGCTTGATGCTGAGAGATCCAGAAGACTTCTCGCCAAGGAACCAGAGACTCGGTGATGAAACTACCGGGTGACCGGAGGGGAATCTCCTCCTGGATTCCAGGATGTCCCCCTGGAGATTTCAAGCCTTTTAATCCTTAGAAGTCCACACCTGCGGAGTAACGGCTAGCATGTCTGGCTGCGAAACCAGGTGGCCCGGGTTCGATTCCCGGTCGGGGCAAGTTACCTGGTTGAGGTTTTTTCCGGGGTTTTCCCTCAACCCAATATGAGCAAATGCTGGGTAACTTTCAGTGCTGGACCCCGGACTCATTTCACCGTCATTATCACCTTCATATCATTCAGACGCTAAATAACCTGAGATGTTGATACAGCGTCGTAAAATAACCTACTTAAAAAAACCCTTAGAAGCCGGAAGACTTATGCCATTATTGCACGCAAATGTCTCTCAACCATATACCTGCATACTCAGGTAAATTCGTGTTGGGTTCGTTAACCGAGCGATTTAAGGCGGTCAGCATATCGTGCCTACGATCGCAGGTTCGCGTACCGGTCAATGCAGTCAATGGAGCCTGTGGAAAAGGATGGGGAGGGCCCATGTAAAACAATCGGTGTAATGGTACGCATGGAAGCTGATGGGGTTTCAGTTGACTGCAGTTGAAATGATTTTGCTCCTTTTTAAGAATCCTCACACCATGCTCACAACGTAATTCTTCCTGTCTCTACAGAAACAAGTGTTTGGGCAATGAGCCATATTTCAATTCTGTAGGAGTCATTCCGTAAGTATGTAACTGTATCCAATCCCTGACTCACAACCAACCGGTTTTCAATGTATGAGTTGAGAGGTGGAATTTTGATGTGAAATTCTCATATGATTATACAGGGTGTATCAAAATGGGATGTAGTCTTCCCCACTAGATTCATTCTACTTTTCAACAACCGGTTGTCTCCGGTAATGATAGTAAATTTCATAATTTTAATATCATATATTATTATTATTATTATTATTATTATTATTATTTTTTGATATTGAAGTACTTCATTTCCTCGATCTGACCTCGTTTCGCGTTTACTCGTTTAGAAATGCACGGGTTCGCTAGCTAATAACTTTAACTGAAACACACAATAGTCAGTGTTGTGTGAAATGTAAAAATACGGCACTGACCGGAAGGATGTGGAGGAAGTGGCCATGGCTTATCTGAAGCACGTATCGGCAATGGCCTCTTCTGGAGGAACTAAATCATACCACTGAAAATCTTCACAGATAAGCTGTCAGGGTCACGAATTTTCGCTTCCTGAAGGAAATATAATCGTGGAATAATTGAAATATGCAAATTCATACTACGCATAGAATTAAAAATGCCACCGGGTGCTTGCCCACTTGCAGTGTAAATAAATACATACATACACTAAATAAATCATTATGAAACATACATACATACACACATACATACATACATACATACATACATACATACATACATACATACATACATACATACATACATACATACATACATACATACATACATACATACAGGGACATCATTTTATTTTTACTTCAATTTTTATTGTACCTGAGTTTTTGAATGTACTTCACTCTCACCCCTTCTACTAATGAAGTTCAACCGTCTTCCACACAGAACCAAGGTCACATATACAACCATAGTAGCCTTACGTTCACAGTAACAGTACGTTCCAAAATTATGTTCGCGTTTTCCAGTGACGAAAGAGCTTTCAATATTGAATCATTTTCGCACAGGTACTGTCGTCCATTTGCCTACGTCGTATCCCAGTTTCCTCCACCAGCTTTTATTCGTGGTTGGGCTGTCTTACCTCTTTTCTGAGAACATTAATTTCTGTTAGGAATTGAACGTCTATGTAATATTATACAACTGTTTAAAATAACTTAAATAAAAGGGTCTTGTTAAGATAATTATTTTCTTCACGTGATTCCCTCCCTTTCTACGACCCTACGACATAACCACTTGGACGGACAGTAGATAGTATGTCTGAGTAATTTTATCTTTTCAGATCGGGCAGAAGTGAAGATTGAATTTACAGTACGTAAGGTACCCATTTATAGAGTACGTACAGAATTATTTCAACATGAGTTACTAGTACGAAGAACGAAACTGCCAATTGGAATTAGGTACAATAGTCTATAGTGAGATAATATGTCAAAAGAACTTAATCCTGTATCGAAATGAACGGAAATTTCTAAAATGTGTTTAAATATCCATTATTTTTCAATTTAACTTCATTTTATATATTGTACGCTAATGTTTGTAGACAGTATAATATACACTGCATAATGAATACGTCCACATCGACAGCTCAGTTCGTGAGTAAAAACACTTATTGTTAATACTGTACTGTATTTTGATTAAAGAAAAACCTAATGAAAATGATCAAACTCAAAAGCGCAACATTTCCTAGTTTACGTAAGTGGATGAACTACTTTTCTTCCCTCCTATACCTAGTAAAGTGATCTGTTTGTATATTACGTCAGTATAATCGAACTACAGTCGTGGAAGGGGGTAGCAAACGGCGTTGATCCAGAGGTATAGGCAAGTTGATATTAAAAATGTTAGTAAAAATAAAATGATGTCCCTGTACATACACACACACATACATACATACATTTCATACATAATACATACATACATACATACATACATACATACATACATACATACATACATACATACATACATACATACATACATACATACATACATACATACATACATACATACATATATGGTGATTTAGTAAACGTGTGCAAATATTAACAGGAAATAGGGAATACTCTACAGAATCTCTTTGAAATAGGCGACTTGGGTTCTGCATTGAAGTCAGATTAAGCCACGACTGAAAACCGAGCATTGTGATGTAACACGAGCATTCGCTAGTCAGAGCAGGAAATCGAGTGCCGACCTGAGCTGCTCAATGTGAAAACGCATGAGTGCTCCATTCAGCCGTCGGTTTTTAATCCGTTTGAGTGTTGCATTATAAGTCAGTACAGGTCAGCGAGCGCGGTTTGCGTCACACAATGGTTTTAGTCAAAACGGAAATCTTTTAGCTATTTAGACAAAAATTAATAACTTCTCTCCTATATAACAGTTTTGAAGTAAACTTTGTACAGGAGTTACAGGTAGCATAAGTATATGTTTTGTGTAGCAACTCTGTTTTAGTTTCTATAAGAGGAACTACCCCTTTTAGGGGTGTATTTAGACAAAAATTAGCAATTTTTGTCCTATATAACCGATTTGTATTAAACTTTGTACAGGGGTTACAGGTAGCATGTATTTTTGTGTACAAACTCAGATTACGTTTCTATAAGAGAAACTACCCCTTTATAGGCAGTGCATTTAGACAGAATTAATAACTTATGTACTATCTAACGGTTTTTATGCTTTGTTAGCTTGAGTGGACACTTCAAGACTTAAATTGCCATAATATTTTATCGGGACTCTAACAAATTATACTTCAACTTGCTCTAATTTTCACATCTTCCGAGAAATTTACTTCCAAGGGTGGTAAGGGATTTGGTTTTCTTGGTGGATACTTCAGTGTTGAATTTTATATTGATGATTACAAATTTGTGAAGAAGTCGTTGCAGATCATAGCATACTTCCCAAAATTGAGAGGATTTATGTTATTATTTCCAGCTTCCCGATTTAAGATTGCTTAAAAAAGTCCCTTGTGCAGACGCTTGTATTTCCCTATTTTCACTATGCTGACATTTTACTGACTGACCTTTCCAGCGACAACAAAACGGAACTTCAACGTGCTCATAATTTGTGTGTACGTTTTGTAAGCAATGTTCGTAAATATCATATTACTCCATCCCTGGAAGCAATAGGTTGGCTTAAACTAGATAAGAAAAGAAATGTACACTCACTTCTCCTTCTCTTCGAAATCTTGAACTCTTGTATTCCTTCGTACCTGTCGTCTCGCTTCACTTTCTTCCCACCACAATCTGAACACACGCTCTCGCCATGAAATAATACTAACAATACCATCCCATCGCACCTCCTCATACTCATCCTCTTTCACAATAGCCCTGCCAAGACTCTGGAATTCGTTACCTGCTAGAATCAGGGACTGTCGAAATAAAATTGAAATCAAACGCAAACTTACTAGGCACTTGGTCAGTAATTGAGACTCGTTCAGACATGGTTTCTTGTAAATAGTTCTCTTAATCTGTCACAAAATATCTCAATATATGGTAATTTCATCACTATATAATTTTGTTATTGTAGGTTTAATTTGTAATTCAGTAAATACAAAAATATTCTTTGTTCTTAACTTCTATGATAAAATGTCTAGCTTTCATTAATCAGGTAATCTTGTCGTTCTTTCATTTTTATTGTAATTGTAATTGTAAATTTAATATTAATTGTAATTTTATTGTTCATGTTATAGTTGTAATCCCCTGGTAGAGGGGCAGAGAAGGCCTGATGGACTTATCTCTACCAGGTTAAATAAATAAATACTACTAAGATATCAATTTCCCTCTTTTCCCTATTCAAGTTAAACTGTGTAAAAATTAAATTTTAACAGTTTTAATTTTGCACGTTTGGTAACATTATGTAACTAATCGATTGTAACATGGTACGATTTATCACTCGATATGATCACTCGCTCACTAATTGATACTCGATAGTGACGACATGAGAAAGCGGATATCCGGATATTCACTTTGATTGAAGATGTCTTTGTCGTATCTTTATGTTTCTGTTGTGTGGTCCAAGTAACAAATAGTAATTCCAAAGTATTTGGTGTTTTAATTATGCTGTCAAATAGTTAGGGAAGGAAAATTCTGATGATGAGAATCCTCCACAAAAAAGAAAAATACATGTTTATACGGAGTGTTTCCGAGGTGATGTTACAAACTTTCAGGGATGATGGCGAAGGGCACATGTATCAGTTTGAGATAAGGAACCATGGTCCGGAAATGACTGAGTCGAAAGTTATAAGCAAAAAAAGTTGTGTGGAAATGGAATTGTAATTTGGCACCACGTGCCGTTAACCTTTGGAATAGTCGTGGAAAGATGGTATGGGCCGGATGTCTCCTACGTGGGTACTTGTCCTGATACAATTTGTGAGCTTGTCTACTGTTGGCTCATCCGTATTCGAAAATCAGGTCTGCATATTCCGCTCTCGTGTACTCCTCCATTTCACTAGGACTGATCGACTGGACACTGCAACTTGTACACATACACTGCTGTCTAGAGACGTGCATATCAGGACCGACCATGTCCGTTACACATTACGCTATCTGCATTGCTTTAGTGTAGTTTCCTGTCCCCATCCCTCAGACAGCGCACTGAATGGAATACTGTAAGTCAGCCGTGGCGAAAATGCGATCGTGCGCCGAGCCTCTGTGTAACCTGCAACGTGCATAGCACCTATGGAGGGGCGGACACCCGAAGGGGAAGTGAAGCAAATGTCTGACTTATTAACGGATTTCTATTTTCCTTACGTTAAGCACTTAAATGTAATTTTATACAGTACAAGATTACAAACTAATGTTTAGTAGCCTATGTAAACGAAGAAAGAAATAAACAAGAAAACATGGGACACATTATCACAACCTTAAAATTAACTCTCTTCAGAATATCTCTGCGACAGAATTTCAGGAATTATGTCACTTACTGCCAGTCGTAGTTGATCACGAAAGTATTTGTCTGTCAGTCGTGATCTAAATTTGGTTTTTACTATTTTCATTCTTGAAAATAATTTTTCACAAACGTAAGTTGTAGCGAACATGGCTTCAAAAGAGCAAGCGAAAGAACGAAGCTTCGGATATTTATTTTTCACAAAGATTTGAAAAGTTCAACATTTGTCAAGTCCTTACATCTAGCTTTCATTTAACATCACATTGTAAGTAAATCTGTGACTTTAAATTGAAGATCTAACCGCATTATTCGTACATCTGTTGAAAAAGGATCGACGTACAGAGATGATGATGATAATAATAATAATAATAATAATAATAATAATAATAATAATAATAATAATAACAATTAACATTTTAATGTTTCATCAGTAACATGTAGTATAATGCCGTTTTATATTATACAACCGTTTTCCTCGTAATACTTGTGAACAAACCATACATTTAATATTCTCCTCATATTGGGTGCAAAAAAATGCGTCCTCCCATCCTACTTGAAACTTTCGTTTTTGTAGAGGTACATTGTTTCGAGAGAGACATTGCGACGATACGCCACTCGCAGGTTAGAAACAAATACAAAAGGAATGGAGTTTGACTCCAGTGAGTGAGAGGGTGGGGTTGGGGGAGGTAGGAAGCGCATACAGCGTATTCCGAATCTCACCGGTCCGGTGGCATCAATGACGTCACGTTGTAGCGAAATAAGGAACAAAACTGCTGGAAGGATCGATGGCTGTCATGGCGACTGTACAAGTTGTTGTCTGTGCTACGCTAGCAAAATTTTGCGAAATTTTCGTACTCGCCATCTCGTTCAAAGAAAAGATAGCATAAACAATTTATTTCTTGAACCGGTAGTAATAACGGGTCCGTTGACATGTTCGCTCATAAGCCATTAACATACGTTGTGCTCATTACAAACAATACAGCAGAACTAAAGCAGAACACACCGCCATGACACAACAGTGCACGATTTTATTCGTCTGCTAATTCCCGCCGTATACAAGAACCAATCAGATTCACTGATGGAGACTGCCACCACCTCTGCAAGTTGATGGCACCGGTGCGACACCGGTGGAGCATCAATGACGTCATCGGTGGAATTCGGAACACCGTGATGCCATCGGATTGCTCACCGGTGAGATTCGGAATACTCTCATAGTTATCATTGCGAGCCATAATTTGCTCGTGAGTCACATTTTCGCCACGGCTGCTATAAGTGGACAACGTAAACAACATTAGATGAATACAGTATGTGTAAGATGTACAGATAAATACACATAAATAAGGTGTACAGAGGAATACAATTATTTCATTTCCACAGAGCTTTTTTGTAACTTTCGACTCGGTCATTTCCGGACCAGGGTTCCTTATCTCAAATTGATACATGTGCCCTTCGCCATCATCCCTGAAAGTTTGTAACACCACCTTGGAAACAGCCTGTAAAAAGAGGTGAAAAGAGTGCTGTACAATTGGCTTGTGTCCACGCGGAATAACCTCACTGAAGCTCTCAATGAATCAGAAATGGTCAAACAGCAGGAACATATGCTCCATTGTTTTTAATGAAATAAGAATTGCAAGTTTGTGCCAATTCAAAACTGGACTGTCAAGATTTTTATAATGTAATAAATTAAGAGATACTAGATCTTCAGAAAAATATACAGTTAAGAACGAAAGTATAAACACATGGAAAAAATAAAAGTGATATCCCACATTTTTATTAATAAACTATAACATCTGCCTTAATAAAATTACAATAATTTGTTGATAAACCAGTGTGAAGACTTTTTTCCTTCTTTTGTGAAATGAACATTTTTGATTATGCCACTTTTCCCGATACAAATTTTTTATTTACCGGAATATTTTATTTTTACTTTCATTTTTATTGAAAATGTACACACCCCTTCACTAATGTCCTTGCAAATTAGTATTCATTATAACATCCGAAATATGGTTGCGTTTTCTAGAAAGAAAGAAAAAACCTAAATTCAATAATTTCAGAGAATATGCTTCAAAATGTTTTTAATAATATGCGTACTGGATTGTAGTTTGACGGGACAAAAGCAGGGCACAGCTCATTGAATGAAGCGATGACATCAGTACTAAATTAGGTGTTGCTGAAATACGTTAAGTGCATCAGTGTAAGCAAGTATCTAAAATTTTAGTGTTCCATCATAGTAAACAAACACTTTTACAAGCTTAATTATTTAAACCCCATTTTCTCAAAAGTAACTTAAGTGGAGCAAAATGGAAACATCAATAATTAATATGAAAGGAAAGGAACATAGCCGCCTGAAAAATTTTTGAAAAAATGATAGATTTTGATATTTTATTAAACTGAAAATCGCATATCATTTCAGCAAAATGGATCTTTTTCTCTCCTCCTACAGTGATATAGCATCAAACTTGTAAAAATATAGTTAATGTTAAAAATGTAAAAATAAGACTAAAAAACAAAAACATTGATAAAAATAATTTGTTGTGCACATTATGAACAATTTTTATTTACCGGAATAAGGCCATTGAAATAGTATATAACATCCGAGGGAGAACAAAGAGGGCACATTGGATCATCAGTACTTGGTGTTGTGAAAACGAAATACCAGAGATTTCTGCAAACAAAAATAGTAGCAAAATGGAATTAAAATTGATTTATTTTTACAAAGTCTTCATCCCGGTAAAAATATAGTTAATTAAGACTAAAAAAACACAAAAACATTGAAAATACAACAGGAGGCCATTGAAGGTAGATAACAGAACTGTTTTCTTTAATTTAAAAGTTTCAAATTATTTCATGTTTTTATTACATTCTTTAAACTCTAGTGTTTCTTTTATTAGTGGTTTTTTTAGATGTATTATATGTTTTTCAATGTATTCTGACGAAGCCTAAAACTGTATCTCTAATGGCCAAAATAAATTGAATTGTATTGAACTATAAGGAGTCCACACCTGCGGAGTAACGGCTAGCGCGTCTTGCCGCGAGACCAGATGGTCCAGGTTCGATTCCCTGTCGGGGCAAGTTAAATGGTTGAGGTTTTTCCGGGGGTTTTCCCTCAACCCAATATGAGAAAATGCTGGGTAACTTTAGGTGCTGGATCCCGGACTCATTTCACCGGCATTATCATCTTCATCTCATTCAGACGCTAAATAACCTGAGATGTTGATAAAGCGTCGTAAAATAAACTACTAAAATAAACCATAAGGAGAATACTTAGTAAAAGCGGATACCATATAAGAGTAGAAACCATGCAGTATACAATCAAACTGGGGTAAGTTGAAAAGTCAGCATTTTTCATAAAATAAAATAGTTTCTTTTACTTAGTAAGTCATTAATTTTATGAATAAGCCTATTTACTTTAATAAACAGTGCGACAAATTTAAAATGTCTAAAATGTCGTTTTCTCGAATTTTTGTTTAAAAAATCGGGAATTGATCTAATTTTTACAAACCCCATGTGGCAACCCTGGTGATAATAGATGTATCAGCCAGAACCTCAGTCAGACGT
Source organism: Periplaneta americana (assembly GCA_025594305.2). Classification (NCBI taxonomy): domain Eukaryota; kingdom Metazoa; phylum Arthropoda; class Insecta; order Blattodea; family Blattidae; genus Periplaneta; species Periplaneta americana. Next base: position 23,725,421 of record JAJSOF020000025.1, on the reverse strand, counting down.
AAACTATTCAGTATTGAGGAAGAATCCCCAACCTAACAACTGCACCTTTATACACGTCACAAGTACGTTTCATCACAGAGGTAGACTAACTAAGACAAATAAAATAAGGGATTTGTTGCTGTACATTTCTTGCAACATACATATGTTGTGTGATATAACTTCTTATTGATCGCATGACCTTGGACAACTCACAGACGAAACGAAGTACAACACAAATTCGTTTAGTGTTCCAATAAATTAGAAGTAATAGCAGCATTGCTTGTTTTATTTCGTTGCCAGTTGCGTGTGCACGTGTTCGAATTCAAAATGTCAACCCAGACATGAGGACGTTTTTGCTCGATACTTGAAGATAACAGTGATGGAGAGAGAGAGAGAGAGAGAGAGAGAGAGACTGTCCTTCAGGCTGTATCCGACAGGCCTGCAAATGGCTAGATAAGCAGGAAATAAGAGTACTTACCAACTGATCGGAATTCAAATGAGTCAAGGTCGCCAGATCCACGCAATGCCGTATCGCTCGAAACGTGTGTACAACTCACGTACACAAATACATACATACATACATACATACATACATACATACATACATACATACATACATACATCATCTGTTTCGAGTGATGTATTTCATATCTTGATGTGAACGTAATTTTTTGTCGTTGAATTATGACTAGAGTCCTTTGTTCGGTTACCTAAAGCTTCCAAATAACCCTCAACAGTGTTTGTTTACGTGAGGACACCTCATTTGAAATAGTCTGTTTACTCGTATCTTAGACCAAAACATAATAATATATAATCATAATTTTCCTTCACTGATGTACCTAAAAATATTGTATTCATTTTGGCAAATTAATTCTGCAGCTTTTTATTACACTATTATTATTATTATTTTTCTCCGTATGAATTATTTTAAATTATTATCAATAATTGTCTTATTTTTCCATACTTTGTATTTATTTTGAATATTCTGGCGTTTATCAATTTTATTATGCTTAATAGATTTGCTTTCTCGACCTTAAAATAATTTCTGAAAATCATATTTCTTTTCTTAACATTTTATTATTATTATTATAATTTATTTTGGAAATTATTATTATTAATAACATTTATTCAGTTTTATGGCTAAAATTTAATGCAGCTTTGTAAATTTGTAGGTATTTGTCGTATTTACTATACTTGAAATGTTAAGATCATAAATTTTCTTCGGTTAAAAAAATAAATTTAATTTGTCTTACCTTCTAATTCAGCATTATTCTTTATCATACGGTAATGCCGTTGTTATTAAATTGTCACTATGACCTAATTAAGATTTGGGCTGAACATACATCGATGTTTTTTTAAACAGACAAAAAAAAAGTAGTTTCCTCCCATTTGGCAAGAAATAATCGTTTTCTAACGGGCTGAGGCCATGTTTGGCAACGCTGTTATAAACCATTTATCGGACCACCACTGATATTAAACATCGAAACATGTTGATAAGAACTTCTTTCCTCTGAGCTGAGGTCTGTCGAGGAACGGGTATGTATAAGATGATGTCATCAACGTTACGATTCAGGGCTGCTGTTTAGGTCATACAAAAACAAAACAAAGTGAGGCAAATGATGCCCATCTAATTTGACCTAAAGCTTCATTAAGAAATAAGAAAATGTATTTTCTGAGAAGGAAGAAAACCTTTTCATTTGAAACCATTAAAATCTTTGACAGTCATTGATTGTAAACATAATAAATTACGGTGCATGTCTTTTTTAAGTTTGTGCTTGTCATTTATGACTCTTTATTAGACCATGCCGAAATGGAATTATACACCTGTACGATATTTAATGCTTTTTAACAGAGAACACCTATTAAAGGTCAGGTCTTTCAGCCAGATGACACTCAGACCTTACAACTGTTCAGCCAATGACAGGTCAGCTTTCAACGCTGTTATAAAACCGCAAGTTATCGATTACGCGGATATGCAAACGAAAAACATCGAAAAGCATGTTGATGTGAAATCCAATACTGTTTCAGAAGGTTATGTTCTGTTACTATAATAATTAGTCGTTAATTGTAAATAATATTCAAATAAATTCAATTTGTCATCTCGTTTTTCAAACGTTAATTTAATTCAGGGATGCTGTTTATGGCCTGAAGGTCAATGTGGACAAAACAAAGTTCTAGAAAAAAATCAATACTTTCAATAGAATAATCTCACAAATATGGGACATTGCTAAAATTAATAAATCAACAAAATATTTTATCAGAAAAAGGAAAATGTTTTTATTTAAACACTTAAAATGTTTAAAGTCATTGCGCTGTTTCAATTTGTAAATATCCATACTCACTTGTTTTTAAGTTTGTGCTGTCATTTATATCTTTTCATTTGTTAATTCCGAACTTTAATTAGATCTAAAGTATTTAGATGCGTTTTACTTATTCTAAAAATCAGGGGTACACAAATTCCTGAAGTCAGATAGACATGGCGACTAAAAATTGCATGTGTCGCCTGAATTGTTTTTGAATTCCGGGCGTCAGGTAGCCATGGCGACTAAAACTTCTATGTGGCGCCTGAATTCTTTATTGAGTTCACAATGTTTTGAATTCGATTTGTCTTATGACACTACGACTAAAACATAATGTTAACAAAAGCGGTTGTAGGAAGAAATTGGAATGTGTTTTTTTTTTATTAATATTGTTACATTTGTTACGCATCTCAAGATATTGCCCTACATAACTTCAGAGCGTCTCTCAGAGCGCGTGTTTACTATATTTCAGTAAATATATCATTATCTTAGCTCGAATGGTTTCCTCATTGGACGAAATGTGGTGATTCCTGAAAATAAATGGGCTGTCTTCTGATTTTTTATTATTAGTTTCGTCTGTCCCTAGTAAAAATGATCTTTTATTGCTGTGTTCACTAGAGCGTGAACTGTTGACTTGCAATAACTTGCTCTCCGTATGAAGCTAGTATGGTTAATGTTCACCTAATTTGTATTCAAAGTAACCAAACACAGAACTGTATTTATGACGCATGAAAGCAGAGGTGGAAGGTTAAGTATTAATTGTGAGACTACAAAAATAGACCACACAATTTGACCTCGGTTCTAAATTCAGACGTACACACAGTGCACATCTATTGGTACTTTGAAACACTTTCAACTAAATGTTTAATGTCTTCATTTCCTTCCTTGAGCTCGAAATCTCTCTCTTACAAGGGAATACTAAATTCTTTGTACAGGGACATCATTTTATTTTTACTTCAATTTTTATTGTACCTGAGTTTTTGAATGTACTTCACTCCCACCCCCTCTACTAGTGAACTTGCAACCGATCTCCACACAGAACCAAGCGTATACAGTCAAAGTCGCCTTACGGTCTTAGTAAACACAAACAGTACTGAGTTAGAGAGTATAGTACGTTCCAGAAATATGTTCGCTTTCAATATTGAATCATATTCTCGCACAGGTACTGTCGTCCGTTTGCCTATGTCGCATCCCGGTTTCCCCCACCCACTTCTGCCCGTTCCTTTGTGCCAGGGCTGTCTTAGCTCTTTTCTGAAAACATTAATTTCTGTTAGGAATTGGACGTCTACGTAATATTATACAACTGTTTAAAATAACTTAAATAAAAAGGCCTCGTTAAGTAATTAACTGTCACGTGATTTCCCTCCTTTCTACGACTCTCGACAAAACCACTTGAACGGATAATAAATAGCATGTCTGAATAATTTTATCTTTTCGGATCGGACAGAAGTGAAGATTGAATATACAGTACGTAAGGTACTCTTTTATAGATTAGGTACAGAATTATTTCAACATGAGTTAGTAGTACGAAGGACGAAACTGGTAATTGGAATTAGGTACAGTAGTACTGTATATAGTGCAATAATATGCAAAAATGAATTGAAACCTGTATAGAAATGAACCGCCATCATTTTCAAATATGTGTTTAAATATCCATATTATGACTATTTTTCAATTTAACATCATTCTCTATATTGTACGCTAATGTGCTATAGATAGTATAATATGCACTGTATAATGAATACGTCCGAACGGACATCTCAGTTCGAGAGTAAAAACACTTATTGTTAATATTTTACTGTATTTTGATGAAAGAAAAACCTAATGAAAATGATCAAACTCAAAATTGCGATATTTCCTACTTTACGTAAATGGATGAACTACTTTTCATCCCTCCTATACCTAGTAAAGTGATTTGTTTGTATCTTACGCCAGTATCATTGAACTCCAGTGGAAGGGGTGTTTCCGGTTCACAACCTTTAAGCCAAAGGTATAGCCAGGTTAATATTAGAAATCTTAGTAAAAATAAAATGATGTCCCTATATATTTATTATTTTATTTAGAAACTGCCCCCATCGAGGGTAGCCCTTACGGACACAGTATACTCGTGCGTGATCTAAGTAGTCTTCTCTTGAACTAGCGTAACTGAATGATCTCTAGCTCGAGTCTTCATGGCGGAGAAAAATTTTCTCAAGAAATTTCGGACAGTGTATGGGACTGGTGCTCACTCAGCATCGTGACGAATTTGTGATGCTACAGTGAGTGGCGACATTCTGTTCTGCGAGCGAGTTATAATGTCTGGGATGATCATGGTACCAACCACACGTTACCACCGTACTGGTTGGATTATCGTTGGAAAAAAAAATATATACAGGGTGATTCACGAGGATTTACCGCCACTTAACGGAGCTTATTTCCGAATACATTCTGAGCAAAAAATTTTATATAAACATGTGTCCTAATCTCAATATTTTCAGAGTTACACTAATTTGAAGTTGTTAGTAAAATACTATTATTCTTGAGTTTTAAGGGTAAAAGAATATTACAGATAAAGAATTAACTATTCAGGAATGTAATTTCTAATTAGCTAATATTCTGAAGCTAAAAATGTGTTGTGAATTCCATAATTGTTCGTAAATATGATCATTATTACTATTATCCCTGGTGAAACAATACGTTGGACTTAAAGCTAGATGGAAGAAGTTTCATACAAACTTACACGCAACATGCTGTAAACGTAATTCAGAATAAACATATGGTGTTTAATGACATATAGTTTTCATAATCTGTTTTCATTTTGAAAATGATTTTTCTTGAAAAAGACGAATAAACAACATTACAAATATACATTTAAATATCAAACCTCTGCGTCCTCGCGTGTCAAAACATTGATGGCTGATATCGTTCTTTATTTGTGGAACTCGATCGTTTGTGTTTTTTCTGTGAGGAGCGTCTCAAATTAAAACCTTTAATTATTTGAAATATGATAATCTCCATGTTGGTTTTATAATTTAATGACGGCAATATTTACAAAAGCCAAAATATCTTTCTTCAACATTGTTGAATAAAATGTTTTTGTGTTTTTTATAAATAATTATTCCTGCAGGCCGTGATAATAAATTGTCTGTCTTTTTTTTCCTCCAACTTTGTCTATAAATGCGAACTTAAAACAAAAACGGTAAGATTATGTTTGAAACAAATTTATTTTCATTTTAATATCTTAACAATATTATTTATATATCTGAAATCCGACTAAGATTACAGTACCCATCATTTTTAATCAAACCCTGTTCATTTTTTCACCAACACGTTTTCCTACTTACCCTTCTACTACATCAGTTTATTTACAATAGTACTCTAATATTTATTTGCTCAACTAGTACTTCCTGAATGTTACTAATCGAATAATGGCATCCGGAAATATAAAAATTTGACTTAATATCCAGACTTTACTTAAATTTTGTCAAATATTTAAAAACAATAATTAACATTGCAATTTAACTGAAATTGCAGTGGTAAGTTTAATTTATAATTATTACTATTTTAAACATCTCTAAAATAATATTTAAAATTGCCTAAAGCAATAAAATGAATGTCGCACTCTGAACTGCAAACCTAAGAAGTTCTTATGCGACAACTTCCCGTTCACCTGTTGTTGACGTGCAGAGATCTGCGATATGTCATGGAGGAAGGAGTTGGTATAAAGGGTTGTAAACAAATTACCGCGTATTGGTTCTGTGCGGAAAACAAGCAAATACGCATCGATCTCGCAAACAAAAGAAATTTACATTCACTGCTCCTTCTCTTCGAAATTTTGAACTCTTCTATTCCTTTGTACCTGTCGTCTCGCTTCACTTACCTTTCTTCCCACCACAATCTGAACACACGCTCTCGCCTTGAAACAATACTAACAATACCATCCCATCGCACCTCCTCATACTCATCCTCTTTCACAATAGCCCTGCCAAGACTCTGGAATTCGTTATCTGCTAGCATCAGGGACTGTCGAAATAAAATTGAATTCAAACGCAAACTTACTATAGGCACTTGGTCAGTAATTGAGACTCGTTCAGACATGGTTTCTTGTAAATAGTTCTCTTAATCTATCACAAAATATTTCAATATATGGTAATTTCATCACTATAGATTTTTGTTATTGTAGGTTTAATTTGTAATTCAGTAAATACAAAAATATTCTTTGTTCTTAACTTCTATGATAAAATGTCTAGCTTTTATTAATCAGGTAATCTTGTCGTACTTTAATTTTTATTGTAATTGTAAATTTAATATTAATTGTAATTTTATTGTTCATATTATAGTTGTAATCCCCTGGTAGAGGGGCAGAGAAGGCCTGACGGCCTTATCTCTACAGGTTAAATAAATAAATACTAAATACGTAGTTAGTTGTTTCGTACAGATATTTTTTTTTTCCGATTTTTAACTACAAAATTACATTTTCCTTACGCATTTGTCACAAAAATTGTTACAAATCACACCACTCTTTTAAATTCTTGAAGACTGTACATTAGGATGCATAATTAAACTACAAAGAATGAATTTCCTAAAGTCACATGATTTTTCACAATTTTTGTGATAAGTGCGTAAGAATAATAATAATAATAATAATAATAATAATAATAATAATTAATAATTTAAATAATAATAATTTATTTAATCTGACAGGATTAAGGCCATAAGGCCTTCTCTTCCATCCTACCAGATAGCACATATAAATACAAAAAGAAATACAAACACTGATGAAAATGATACAAATTAAGTTAAAGCCCTATAGAGGGTCAACAGAGTCAAAGTACATTATAGAGCTCTCATCGAGCTAATACAACAAAAAGAAAGAAAACAGAGATAGCAATGATGATATTGATAACTGACAATAATAATAATAATAATAATAATAATAATAATAATAATAATAATAATAATAATAATAATAATAGTAGTAGTAGTAGTAGTAGTAGTAGTAAATAAATACATTACATATTAATTTTCAATTTTACAACAGCATAGTTACAATATTTACTATAGGCCTATGTCATGGGTTAAGGTGAAGTTGCGCAACCTGACAGGTGTTCAACAAGCAATTCCATGAACTAGAATGTGATTTTTTAATTTAAATTTGAATTTTGATATTATCCGACAGTCTCTGACATGGTCAGGGAGAGAATTCCAGAGGCGTGGAATAGATATGCTGAAAGATGATGAGTAGAAGGATGTTCTGTGCAGAGGAATAGAGAGAAGGTACATGTTCCGGGTTCGAGGTAGTGAAAGGATGCTGGAGGTGTGGATGATTTTAAATAGTAATAAGAGAGAGTTGAAGAATCTTCTTTCTTTAAGTGGACTCCAAGACAACAATTCTAGTGACGGTGTTACATGATCGAATTTTCTAATGTTACAAACGAAACGAACGCAGATATTGTGAACACGCTGTAGTCTATGGGCAAGATCAGTATTTAGATTCGTGAATAGAGAATCGCAATAATCGAAGTGGGGCATCACTAAAGTTTGGATCAGATTCTTTTTAAGGCTGAGAGGTAAAACGTTGGTTAAGTGTTTTAGGGAATGAATTATGGAGAAAGTTTTCTTACATATGTAGGTCACTTGACTTTGAAAATTTAAATTTGAATCTAAATATACCTCTAAATTTTTTACTGTCTTACTATATGTAATTGTAGTATTTATTTTTGTATTTGATACAGTGGCTAGATCTATTTTGTTTAATGCTCGTTGGTGGCCCATTATTATAGCTTGTGAATAATGTAATTTTTAGTTAAAAATTGAAAAAAATCTGTACAAAGGAACTAAGAACACACATTTAGTTTCAGAACACTAGCCAATTAAAGAAATGATACTTCTGAATAGTTCATTCTCTATTTGTGATATTCTTTTACCCTTAAAAGTAAAGAAAAAAAGGTATTTTCAACAACTTCAAATTAGTGTAACTCTGAAAATATTGAGATTAGGACAAATGTTTACATGACATTTTTTGTTTAGAATGTCTTCGGAAATAACCTCCGTAAGTGGCGATAAATCCTCGTGAACCACTCTGTATATAGATTCATTAACATTAAAATTAAAGGAATATATTCCTTTCTGCAATGAAAATAATAATAATTGGAAGAAAACCCTCTTCTTGATGACAAAAATTTGTTGGCCTCTCAAAGAAGGGGAGCTGTTAGAATTATCTTATGATTTTTGCTTAAAAATTGTGTTTCCTAGGACTCCGTTAGTTCATTGCCAAGTCATGAACGAGTTTTCTTTTTTAACTGTCGGTCAGAGAATGCATTCGTCGCGATAAGGAATGGCTGATAAAGAAACACTGCCGATAAGCATCTAGAGCAGCCGTGGCGAAAAGGCCATGGTGCGCCGAGCCACTGTGTAAGCTGCAACGTGCATAGCACCTATGGAGGGAGGCGGACAACCGAAGGGGAAGTTAATGTTTAGGACGTGTAACGAAGAAAGAAATGAACAAGAAAACATAGGACACATTATCACAACCTAAAATTAACTGTCTTCAGAATGTCTCTGCGACAAAGTTTCAAAATCAGGAATTAAGTCACTTACTGCCAATCGTAGTTGATCACGAAGGTGTTTGTCTGACAGTCGTGATCTAAATTTGATTTTACTATTTTCATTGTTGAAAATAATTTTTCAACATGGCTTCAAACGTAAGTTACAGCGAACATGGCTTCAACAGAGCAAGCGAAAGAACGAAGCTTCGGATATTTATTTTTTTCCAAAGATTTGAAAAGTTCAATATCTGTCAAGTCCTTACATCTAGCTTTCATTTAACGTCACATTGTAAATCTGTGAGTTTAAATTGAAAATCTAACCGCATTATTCGTACATCTGCTGTAAAAGAATCGACGTACAGAGATGATGATAATAATAATAATAATAATAATAATAATAATAATAATAACAATAATAATAATAATAATAACAACACTTAACCTTTTAATGTTTCATCAGTAACATGTAGTAACTAATAATGCCATTTTATGTTATACAACCGTTTTCCTAGTAATATTTGTGAACAAATCATACATTTAATATTTTCATCATATTGTAAGCAAAAGAATGCATCCTCCCATCCTACTTGAAACTTTTGTTTTTTATAGAGGTACATGGTTTCGAGAGAGAGATATTGCGACGATACGCCACTCGCAGGTCCGAGACAAATACAAATAGAACGGAGTTTGACTCCAGTGAGTAAGAGGGTGGGGGTTGTAGGTAGGAAGCGAGAGAAAAGCACTGCGAGCCACAATGTGCTCGTGAGTCGCATTTTCGCCGCGGCTGATCTAGAGACAAACTTCGTATGAACTCGTGAAGACGAAAGCCGGAAGTTCTACGAGTGATTCGAAACAAGGAAATGAAAATGTGCTGAGCTGTTCACTTTAACAGAAGACGAACAAGCAGAGCAAGGTTTTCATTGGAAAATGAGTCGCAGATACCTACAGTTGGTCTACTGCTTGAATTGAGACAAAGGACAAGGAACAAGGCCACATGAAGACAACCGACAGTTAGTTGCTTGTTAGAGGAATTACGTTACATCACAGCAATGACATTCGCCAAGTTCATTTCATTTCAACATCGTGAGCAAAACGCTGAAAATCCCATTCCACTGGAAGCACAACGTATTTTTCTTAAACTTTCAGTAAACAACTTCTGAGTTCTTTTATTTCCTGTCCTGAGTCATCGGATAACAAGGTGACTCCATTTATGGACGTAACTGACGTCTGTCGCGTTGATTGTACAGTCACTTCGACACAGCTGATTCCATCTCAAATTGACCGAAATATAGAGAAAATTGACCTTGCAATTTTTAAATACATTGAAACTTTTTCTGTCCGTTGACAACTGTGATACAATGCTTTGTGCAAAGTTTGAGGCACCAGAACTTCATAGTGTTTAAATTAAAAAATATTTAAATTTATCGTATTTTCATCAAATTAGCAACTTTAAACTGTTGTGGCTCCGAAACCCTTGCACCCAATGATCAAAATCATGGTTTATTTTGATGCTGAGAAATTATAGTTTATATTGACATGTAAACAGTTTTTCTTACTTTTTATGGAAATGGAGAAATTTAGATTTTTCTTCATTAAGACGCCTTTGCCCACGAAAAAAATATTTTTTAAAATATATGGTTAGATTCCGCATTGAAAGTACAAATAAACACATATTTTTTACTGGTGCACCATATAAACACATATTTTTTACTGGTGGTACGTTGATAAGTATTGAAAATATCAAATAAAGAAAATAAATAGTACGCGCGTAACTAACCAGCTGACTGTAGGTACTGTCGGTGACTCAGGAGAAGACGAGAGTGGACTGAGGAGGAAAGGATGTAAACAGATAACGTACGACAACACGTGCAATATTTGTACTGCAGTAAGCGGAAATATTAGGTCTCCTGTTCAACTTAGCTTTAATTTCCATACGCATTGTTACTCATGTTTCCTGTACGAGTATTACCTTGGCTACTGGGATGCTTATCTGAGCGATGTTTAAAAGTATTGTGAATAAATTTGAATAAGGAACAAAAAAAAAAGTTTCCTTCCCAGGCAGGATTCGAACCACGGAAGTCTTAGTTACCAGTCTATCGTGCTCTGGAGTGAACAAGGCTCTGAAATCAGCTACAATGGTCGGTTCGGTTTTTTTTGCCACTCTGTACAATTATATGCCAATCAAGTTAATTTTGACAAATGTTTAACTTTAGGTAAACAATGGTGCAAATTCTTAAATTCCAATAGTTCTGCGAGCACTGAAATTTCTCAGAACATAAAATATATGTTAATTCTATTTCTCTATCCCAAGCCACAACGGAAGTGTTGAGAATATTTTCCTAATATCTGTTCAATGGACAAAAAGACGAAATCGCATGCTAACGGAGACAGTCAGAGGTATCATCATGGTGAAATATAATTTCAAGGACATGTCCTGTGAACAGTTCCGTAGTTATTTGTAACAAGATAGAAGTTTGTCTCTTCAGGCTCTTGTGCACAAAGTGGACTCCACCGATAAGTACAGATGTAATACTGATCCAGCAACTAGTGAGAAAACTGATTAAGGTGAGCCATTGTTTTTATCTTTACTTTTGATCACACCAATTTTTAAAAAGTCCTCCTTTATTCAGCAATGTCCTCCTATAGAATTTCTTCTCATGGTAACCCTAGTGTACCGGTACTTACAGAATTTCAAACGTTGGACATTTGAAAATGCTTTACAGTAGGATTTCTTTCTTGATATTCTTGAATTTTACACAACTCTCTGGAAAAGCCAATTTTACCGCACAATATAGTTGCTTATTTGCCTGTGGAAAGCCAAGGATTCAATTTCAATGTCAAATATAGAAGTTTAACTTGTTTTTCTGCTTCTATTCGGACTCTCGATTCGTTTTCAATGTCACACGTATGACTTGCATTTTCTATTTATTTTTGTACACCGTACGTAGCAAATATCAGTCCGGGTCGAATGTAGACCTTGGTATAAAACTGACATCCGTCAATTATTGTCACGTCATTATTTTGTTAAGCTAGACAGGTTTTTTTTTTAACGTTGATGGATCATGTAATGCGGGGCGGGAATTGTGGTTCTGTATTTCAACGAATGTTTTGAAAGGGCAAATTATTTGAATTTACGTTAATCAATATTGGACTCACTCCATTAAAATACATTAACGTAGCAATTACTGTGTATCACTCGCAGCTCAAAGCCAGCTGGCGGGTTCCCACGAGAGAGACAGGAATTTGATCATTGGCGGATGCCATGACAGACTCCGATCCGTTCTGCTTTATCACCATTCTTCTCATCTCTGACAACATAATTTTAAAGAACCTTTAAATAGAAAAGCCACCAGCGTAGATCGTGCGATAGCTGGCTTGTCTTCTCATATGTTTTTTTTTTTTTTTGCAATTCATTTTTTGTAATATAACTATTGATAGGATTTTTGGTATTCGACAGATATTGGAGAAAAATGGGAGTATAAGGGTACAGTACATCAGTTATTCATAGATTTCAAAAAGGCGTATGACTCGGTTTTATATGATATTCTTATTGAATTTGGTATTCCCAAGAAACTAGTTCGATTAATTTAAATGTGTCTTAGTGAAACTTACAGCAGAGTCCGTATAGGACAGTTTCTATCTTATGCTTTTCCAATTCACTGCGGGCTAAAGCAGGGAGATGCACTATCACCTTTACTTTTTAACTTTGCTCTAGAATATGCCATTAGGAAAGTTCAGGATAACACAGAGGGTTTGGAATTGAGCGGTTACATCAGCTTCTTGTCTATGCGGATGACGTGAATATGTTAGGAGAAAATCCACAAACGATTAGGGAAAAAAACAGAAATTCTACTTGAAGCAATTAAAACAATAGGGTTGGAAGTAAATCCCGAAAAGACGAAGTATATGATTATGTCTCGTGACCAGAATATTGTACGAAATGGAAATATAAAAAATTGGAGGTTTATCCTTCGAAGAGATGGAGAAATTCAAATATCTTGGAGCAACAGTAACAAATATAACTGACACTCAGGAGGAAATTAAACGCAGAATAAATATGGGAAATGCCTGTTATTATTCGGTTGAGAAGCTTTTGTCATCTGAAAGTTAGAATTTATAAAACAGTTATATTACCGGTTCTTCTATATGGTTGTGAAGCTTGGAGTCTCACGTTCAGAGAGGAACAGAGATTAAGGGTGTTTGAGAATAAGGTTCTTAGGAAAATATTTGGGGCTAAGAGGGATGAAGTTACAGGAGAATGGAGAAAGTTACACAACGCAGAGCTGCACGCATTGTATTTTTCACCTGACATAATTAGGAACATTAAATCCAGACGCTTGAGATGGGCAGGGCATGTAGCACGTATGGGCGAATCCAGAAATACATATAGAGTGTTAGTTGGGAGGCCGGCGGGAAAAATACCTTTGGGGAGGCCGAGACGTAGATGGGAGGATAATATTAAAATGGATTTGAGGGAGGTGGGATATGATGGTAGAGACTGGATTAATCTTGCTCAGGATAGGGATCAATGGCGGGCTTATGTGAGGGCGGCAATGAACCTCCGGGTTCCTTAAAAGCCAATAAATAAGTAAGTAAGTATTTTGTAAATATTTCTAGTCTCACATATTTTATCTAGATTTTAATTCAACCCATTAGTCTTATTTAATTGTTTTATTGTCGTTTCTATTTTACTTAGTGATAATTGATGCTTGATGTACAGGACATCATTTTATTTTAACTAATATTTCTAATATTAACCTGGCTATACCTTTTGATTAACGGTTGAGAATCGGAAACACCGTTTACTACCCCCTTCCACGATTGGATTTCGATGATACTGGCGTAAAATGCAAACAGATCACTTTATTAGGTATAGGAGGGAAGAAAATTAGTTTACCCACTTACGTAAAGTAGGAAATATCGCAATTTTGAGTTTGATAATTTTCATTAGGTTTTTGTTTAATCAAAATACAGTACACTATTAACAATAAGTGTTTTTACTCACGAACTGAGCTATCCATTCGGACGTATTCATTATGCAGTGTAGAGTATACTGTTTACAGCACATTAGCGTACAATATAGAGAAGGAATTTAAATTGAAAAATAATCATAATATGGATATTCAAACACATTTTTGAAAATAGTGGCCGTTCATTTCGATACAGGCTTCAGTTATTTGTGCATATTACCTCACTATAGACTATTGTACCTAATTCCAATTACCAGTTTCGTCCTTCGTACCAGTAATTCATGTTGAAATATTTCTGTACCTACTCTATAAAAGAGTACGTACCTTACGTACTGTAAATTCAATCTTCACTTCTGCCCGACCCGCACAGATAAAATTACTTAGACATGCTATCTACTCTCCGCCGAAGTGGTTATGTCGCAGGATCGTAGAAATCACGTGACATTAATTACTTAACGAGGGCCTTTTATTTAAGTTATTTTAAAAAGTTGTATAATGCAGTATTACGCAGACGTCCAATTCCTAACAGAAATTAATGTTTTCAGAAAAGAGCTAAGACAGTCCAGCCACTAGCCTTTACAGAGGGGCGAGCAGATGCGGGTGAGGAAACCGGAATGCGACGGAGGCAAACGGATGACAGTACTTGTGCGAAAATATGATTCAATATTGAAAGCTTTTCGTCACTGGAAAACGCGCGAATATATTTCTGGAACGTACTATACTCACTAACTCAGTACTGTTGACTATGACCGTAAGGCGATTTTAACTGCATATCCGGCCTTGGTTCTGTGTGGTGGACGGTTGGACGTTTACTAGTAGACGGGGTGGGAGTGAAGTACATCCAAAAACTCAGGTACAATAAAAATTGAAGTAAAAATAAAATGATGTCCCTGTACATGTATTGACAAATTTGAGTTAAAATATTGCCTATTCGTAAAGTTTTATCTGATGACGTCGCTGGGCGACGAAAACGTTCATAAAACATTAAATATAATATAAAGGTATAAATTCTTAAATATTATACGATAAGTCATTGACTGAAAAATAAACAATATATTTATTCATCTAGTTCTCAGATGTTGCTGTATTAGTCCTGTTTTTTACTTGGTTATTTAACGATACTATATCAACTACTGGGTTATTTATCGTCGATGGAATTAGCGATAGCGAGATGATATTTGGCGAGATGAGGCCGAGGATTAGCCACAGATTACTTAATATTCGCCTTACAGTTGGGGAAAACCTCAGAAAACCCCCCC
The DNA here is from genome assembly GCA_025594305.2 of Periplaneta americana. Classification (NCBI taxonomy): domain Eukaryota; kingdom Metazoa; phylum Arthropoda; class Insecta; order Blattodea; family Blattidae; genus Periplaneta; species Periplaneta americana. Next base: position 23,710,386 of record JAJSOF020000025.1, on the reverse strand, counting down.
CAAAAAAATCAGCCCAACCGGGAATCAAACCCACGCCCGAGAGAAACAGCGGATCAGCAGACTAACGCGCTATCGCCTGAGCTACACCGGTGGTCGTTATCCTGTTACTTATGAAAATTTTGTTTAACAAACGACAATAATCCAGGTCAGGGTGAACAATAACTATGGAATATTGTTAATAACTTCTTAAATTTTAATTAAAAAAAAGTTTCGTACAAAAACTGTTGGAGATAAGCTATACAGTATTATGCCAGTGTTCGAAAACAGCTATTTTGACATAAAGGGTGTGACAGTAAACTTTTTAAAATAACATCCTATATTATTTCAGAACATGGGAAGAGTGATAGTAGGAGGAATAAGAATAAAGTGCATCAGATTTGCTGATGATATGGCGTTTGCAAAATAGGAAATGATACTAAAGGATATGCTACTGGAGCTAAATGACAGCTGTGAGCAGTATGGAATGAAGATAAATGCAAATAAGACGAAGAGCATGGTCATAGGAAGAAAAATACAGAAGATAAACTTGCGAATTCTAAATGAGACAGTAGAGCAAGTGGACAGCTGCAAATACTTGGGGTGTACTATAAGCTGGAATATGAGCTGCTGCCAGGAAGCCAAAAGGAATAACAATGGCCAATGAAGCTTTTAATAGAAAAAAGAGCATTTTTGCGGACCTCTGGAAAAATAACTAAGGAAGAGATTAGTGAAGTGGTTTGTATGGAGTGTTGCATTGTATGAGGCAGAAACGTGGACATTACGACGAAATGAAGAGAAGCGAATAGAAGCATTTGAAGTGTGGATATGGAGAAGAATGTAGATTGTGAAGTGGACAGACATAATAAGAAATTAAGCTGTGTTGGAAAGAGAGATACTGAAACTGATCAGGAAGAGGAAAAGGAATTAGTTGGGTCACTGGCTGAGAAGAAATTGCCGAAAGATGCACTGGAAGGAATGGTGAACGGGAGAAGAGTTCGGGGCAGAAGAAGATATTAGATCATAGACGACATTAAGATATATGGATCATATGAGAAAACGAAAAGAAAGGCAGGAAATAGGAAAGATTGGAGAAAGCTGGGTTTGCAGTGAAAGACCTGCCCTTGGGGAGAACATTAAATGAAATGATATTAAAATTTACATATTCCGAATCTCCATTAAATTTTAAGTATGAATGCGTAGAAACTTTACCCATTCTCCCGTTTATTGTCTCTTAACTATTTATTAAACTTGTTTCGTGGACTTCAAATTTGAGACAAATAAGCATGTAAAATCATTTTGAGTAGGCCATAAAACTAAACAAAACACTATGACTAACCAAACTTTATCACAGATGCTCAAAATGAGAACCATTCACAGCCAAACAGTATCCCAGTCTATCACGAAAACAGTCCATTGTAGATATGAAGGATTCAGAACCATAGTGGGCCAAGCGCCATTTACTGGAACCGTAGAAAACAAGGATTAAAATGAAGTTATCACCATAATTCAATGGAAACATATAGCAAGTAATATAAAGTAACACATTCAAACTAAATGATATGTCAATGTTCATTAAACAATGGTATTCACTTAACTTTAACCCTTGCTTTCTCCGTTTAATAAATGGCGCTTGGCCCACTATGGCTCTGAACCCTTCATATGAGATGGAACAGAACACTCATGTAACTATGAGGAAGACATTAACACATTTTAGTGGTATTCCCAGAGCATTTTGCAAAATACTGAGTTTGCGTGATTATATAATGAAAAGGCCTTGAACCTGATTATTCCGGAGCCATGTGCGTCGACAACCAGGAAAAACAAATCAAAAGGAAGTGGGATGTCTGCTAACTTCGATATTCCGATATGACTGCTGGAGGACAAGCCTGTATTATAAATAAATTCCAAACGCGGTTTATGAGGAGTACTGAAGGCAGGAAAGGGGATAACAGTACTAGATGCGTGAAATTATTTCCTCTTAACGCTATGAATGCGTATGGATTACAGAATGTGGAACGCCCTTGCTTGTTCTTGTTACTAGATATCAGTGTTGCCAACAGTTGTTCGTATAATCCCGCTAGATGGCTTTCGAAAACCCGCGATTTTCTAACAAATATCTCTAGATTTTAATGTATATTTATTATTCAATAATAATAATAATAATAATAATAATAATAATAATAATAATAATAATAATAATAATAATGTCACGATAGAGCATCCACCCGCCAATGTAACGAATATTGCACACTATTATCATTGCCATTATGGCGCTATAAAGGAATTTTGAACACTTTTATCACAGACACAACATATTTAAATTCTTATTGCACGATATATGTTACCGTTAAAACCCAAAATCCGACAAAACCAGTTTCAACTAGTAAAAACTAGTTTTAAAATATAGATAGATAGAAAGCGAATTTTCGTAAGGACTAGAATCAATGACAAGTCAGATTTGGTTTGTTTAGGTTTTTTAGGCTTTTACCAAACAAAAAACTAAGCAAACCAAACCTAACCTGACACTGATTCTAGAGCATACGAAAACTCATTTTCTATCTATATTTATTTGCTTAAACTAGTTTTTACTAGTTGAAACTGGTTTTGATAGATTTCGGTTTTTAACGGTAATATAATATGAAATTATCACTACATTAACACATCCATCATTTCACAAAACACACACGAACGAATTAAATGTAATTATGAAAGCCGCTTATAATGCTAATATGAATTTAATTGTAGAAACTTTAAAGATTAAAAACCGCTAGTATTCCCGCTAAGCGGGATAATATAATTTTATCCGCGAGACGGTTATCCAAAAAAGCTAGATTTAGCGGGAAAAACCGCTGAATTGGCAACACTGCTAGGTATATTAGTTTAGTGTGCACAACTACTGAAACACGGAATCCGCTAGAGAAACGCCAGAATTTCGCTACGTTCATGAGTAGTGAATAAATATGAAGAAATAAAGTTTATGTTACAGGTTGATACTAATAGGAATTACTGTATTTTCTGTTATAATTTATTTATTTAATTTCAGTTTTAAGAGAGATGAAGTTACAGGAGAATGGAGAAAGTTACACAACGCAGAACTGCACGCATTGTATTCTTCACCTGACATCATTAGGAACATTAAATCCAGACGTTTGAGATGGGCAGGGCATGTAGCACGTATGGGCGAATCCAGAAATGCATATAGAGTGTTAGTTGGGAGATCGGAGGGAAAAAGACCTTTGAGGAGGCCGAGACGTAGATGGGAGGATAATATTAAAATGGATTTGAGGGAGGTGGGATATGATGATAGAGACTGTTTCGACGGTCGAAAATCGTTTCCTATGTGTGGCGGTCGCAGCGTTCGCGAGACTTCAAAACGATGATCTCTAACGTCCGTCTCCCTGACCTTGATCGCGCAACATTCTGTACGACGGGAGAGCCTACCTGTTGAGCTCCTTTGTTCCGGTGAGTTATTTTTATTGAAAACTGACATGATATTTAAGTCAACTTTCTGACATTTTCACAGTGGAATCAATATACCCTAAAGAATTAAACACATGTTTTTTCGTCTGTAAAAATGAATTGCATTTTGTGTTCTATATTTCTTAAAATTATTTTACATATATATATGTATATATATATATATATATATTCATTTTAAGGGCATTTATAAACAAGGCTCACCTTTTTCGAATTGCATTAAAATCACTTTTCTATCTTCCTTTACATAGTAAGAAAACTTCAATGAATGAAACCGTGTTTTATGTTAAACCAATATTTTAAATTCTGATTGCTGCCAAACTATGAAAGATATAAATATAGTATACCTTGAAATTCATATTTAGAACATACAAAATAACCTACTACAATATTTTTAACTTTTGAGACATCATGGTTCAAAAACATACTTTTTTTTTTTTTTTGCACGGAATGACCCAGCTGTCCACTTGCTCTATTGCACAGATGGGCATCGTGTCTCACTTGAGAAATAATGCCTCACTGACCTTCACAGAGCTTATCGCTCTGAGTGACATTATCTTCACAGTCCCCGTTACTCCCTCACGCAGCTCCTAGGCGTGGGCAGGTTCTATATCAGTTTCATAAGCAATATCAGTGGTGGCATAATGGCATTATCAAATCAGTGTGTACGCGTTAGAAAACGATTATTTCATGAGAAATGGGAGGAAGAGTTTTTTTTGCTGTTTAGAAGGGGAGAACATGCGATGTATGTTATGCTCGAAAATCCTATTAGGCGTTAATAAATTTAATATATAACGACATTACTCCTTATGTCATAAAGAACATGCTGAATTAGAAGGTAAGACAAATTATATGTTATTTTTCGTACTACTCCCAAGAAAATTTATGATCTTAAAATTTACATAGTATACTAAATACGACATTATACCTTAAACACACTGCATTAAAAGGTACGAGGAATTAAATGTTGTTTGTACGCATTATTTCCAAAAGAAATTTATAAAAAAATATCAAATGTGCGTAGAAAATGAAATATGATTTTCTGAAATTATTTTAGGTCGAGAGCGTGCAAATCTATTAAGTAATCTTGATAAACGCCAAAATATTCAAGAAAATAAACGTAGACAACGTGATGGAATATTATTGGTTAGTTACGCAATTTCTCGCCTGTGGTTTAAATCAATACAGCGACGGAGAAACAATAAAGAGGTTTATGATTAAAGCTGCCGAATTAATTTGCCAAATTGAATAAAAGTTTTCGAGAGTCTGACGTTAACCAAGCGATTTCCTAATAATTCGCCACTGACCGCCTTAGCGATTACGATAAGGTGACGCAGGTCACAGCAGTTTATATTTCCTATCCTACTCTGCAGTCTCCTCTCCTAGTAAACAAACTATTTCAAATCGAGTGCCTCACGTAACCGAAAATTGTGCCCATGTATGCTCTATTGCCTCATTTAGAATTCGCACGTTTACCTTCTTTATTTTTCTTCCTATGGCCTTGGTCTTTGAAAAAGAAGTCTAAATATCTCTGAAAAGGGGAAATTTCCCACAACATACCAACACTCTGTGCTCTTCTTGCATCTAGTTGTTGAATAATCGAAATGTACAGTGGAGTATAGCGATTTCATGTGTGAGCAATACAACACATACTCGTGAGCATGAGGTTGGAATAATTGGAGGGGCATGCATGGGTGTACGAATGCTGCAATCCTCGCCGGGTGTTGCATATCCGCGTCCGCGTGGGAGCGGGCAGCAAGGTGAACTCGCGCTACAATGCGTAGCCTACCAGAAAACGTACACACGTCACATTCAATTAAGATTTATTCAAAAAGGAGAGGGGAAAATTATCTAGAGGGGCATTTGAGAGTGACCTTTTGCGAGGTCACCCCTTTAAAAGCAAAGGAAGGAGGAAGGACAAACAGGGCACTTGTGAGCATGGCCTTCCAGCCGCCTGACCTTGGACGCAGACTACATGGCAAGGCCGAGAGCGAACATCCGAGTAGAAAGAGACGGAAGCGCTGGCTGGCTGGCTAGGTATTGAATAAGCGGCACTTCTTCTTCAATAGGATGACAGCCCACTGATGTGTGGAGAGCTCGTTATGTAACACGTGACACCAGCGCTTACCAGGCTAGGAGGTCCAGGGTTTGGTACTCGAAACTGGCCAACATTAGAGGGATTTCGATAGTTTTTATCTTTCCTGATCAGCACAACAACTTTTGGCGGTGCAGTGACGTACGAGCTATTCCATATGAAATCGATCAGTAAAAAACCTTGCACTTTTTTAATACTCTAATTTTTTTCCCTCTTTATACAAGGTGCTAAGGAGAGTGCATTTTCAAAAATATACTATCGAAAGTCAAACGGTTTTCGTACTATTTAGCGACAAATTTAGCGTATTTTATAAAAACAAACCTCTTTCAGCGCTCAGAACTCTGGAACCATTTACTGCAGAACATTGAACGGGAGTTCATTTTGAAGCTGACATTTAGTAGGTTATTATAAGAAGTAATACTTATTTTTATTTTATACAGAGAGACAGATGTGGAGTGTCGTTTCAAAACGTATTAAATACATCCTAGGTCGAAATTTAGTTTGAAGCGATTTCGCATAGCTGAGACGGTATTCTATAAGACTGTGATCTCATATCGGAGCAATTCACATTCTTTCCCGCCTTTTTACTATGATGAAAATTATGTGTCGGATCAAATCGTATTATGTGCAACTTCCATTAGTTAAAATCTTAAATGGACAGCGTTGGCCAGCGTGTTGTATCTTCCCGCCATTATTGAGTTTCCCGCTGTTTTACAAAATTGTGATTATCAAGGTATGTACAATAGCAAAATCTATTAAGAGCAGTAAGGGAACCAGAGAGACGAGAGGTGGTGCCCGAAAGAGAGCACTATATGTAGCTAAGAAGAGGGAAGCACTGTAATTTATCTCTAAATTAAGAGCAAATGGTCCACACCTGTGGAGTAACGGTGAGCACGTCTGGCCGAGTAACCAGGTGGCCCAGGTTTGATTCCCGTTCGGGGCAAGTTACCTAGTTGAGTTTTTTTCCGGGGCTTTCCCTCATCCCTATATGAGCAAATGCTGGATAACTATCGGTGCTGGACCCTGGACTCATTTCACCGGCATTATCACCTTTACTTCATTCAGACGCTAAATAACCTCAGATGTTGATAGAACATCGTAAAATAACCTACTATAAGAAAGAGCAAGGGAATCATATTACAATAGAAGTAAAAGTCAGAGACTTTATTTGGCTTCCGACTTAAATATTACAAAGTTCTTCAAAATGTACAATGAAAGTGTTAATACCCGACTTAAGAGTAAAAAGATTCTTTTTTTTTCTCTCTCTCTCTCTCCAAATATTTCTCGGATAGAATTCAATAGGCTATAGGATTTTGTACACCGGCCAATGATGAATGCAGTTGTTGCGCAAACATGCTGTTCCCAATAAGAAACTGCGATGATACACTGAAAAAGACTAGGCTCTTAGTCGATTTAGGCGCACATAAGCTTCGTGCCAATACGTTCCATAAAATTATGAGAACAGAACCTAGTGAGACACAGTCATTTTGTTTCGACTTACAGCAACTGCAACTGTTCTCGAAACTCAAGAAAAGTGAAGTATATTATTCAAGACAATTAGCTTTCTATACTCTCTGTGTAACTGATAAAGCTTCACAGAAGACAAATTTCTTTACATGAAATGAAGCACAGGCTGGGCGGGCACTATTGAAGTGTCATCTTGTGTCACTACATTTATCAGTGAATTTAATTTCGACAGTTCATCAAATGTATTAGGCTGTCCGCCGATGAATGATATATATAAGGATTGAAGAATAAAATATACAGGGTGGGCAAAAAGTCCCATTAGTCCATATTATTTTGTGTCATGAGAATAATGGGGAAGATACTGACTCTTTAGATACTTAGGTATACACAGTTAGTGTACAGTGGTTATTTTGTTTGTATGTTTGAATTATGACCAGAATTACATCAATAGTGTGCATATTTGAGGTATTTCAGATATTTAAGAGGATAACGGAACTTTGTGCTCACTCTGTAGATGCCATAATTATTTAAAATTTATATTCAATGTGAGTTAGAGATCGACCCGGGTGGCCGCACGATCCAAAGTATGTCTCTTTAGGCAGCTCCGTTCGAAGGGTTGCAGGTAAGAAACTCGCCGTTCCTTGTCACTATTTTCCAGCAGAAAGCAATAAAAACTATTAATATATCGTCCTACGTAGTATGCTGCTGTAAGAACCTCAGAAAAACTGACAAATGACAGGGCACAATTCAGCGTGGTTTATAGATGCAAATCGTATTATGTGACAAAATCGTTCAAAACGTATTAAATATACTGCGTCGGTGCAAAACGTATTAAGTGCAAACTTCAATTGACAATATCATGCAATAGATTAAACAATCAGTGTCAGTGTTTATTACATTTGGTGTCATTTCACAATGCCTAAAAAGTTACATTAAGATATTTAAAATTGTTCCATTATCTTAGCCGTGAAACGTTTTTTACGTTTCCTGTAAAATTTGTTTTTCTGCATTTAATACGATTTGAAACGACACTCCACAGATAATCTGATTTTACTTACTTTTAGGGTTTTTGCCCATTTGTAAAAATGTAAAAAAATATTGAGAAACAACCTTGCATTATAAGAGGGACTTCGACATTGTTTGCTTAGTGGTATGGCAATAAGTTTCGAGGGTATTAAATAAATTATTTTCACACGCCTGGACTTCAACGGCGCAGTACCGCACGCACTGGCCGAGAGCTGAACATAAGCGCTCGTTGGGCGTCATTTTACTCCTGTGTTTATGACAACTTGTGATAAAGCTAGCCCAGCCATGACTGCTAGACGACACATCACGCGTTTGTCTCGGCCTTGCTTGTCTCGACTACCTACAGTCAGTCGGTTACTTCACGCGCGTACTATTTACTTTCTTTATGTCATATTTTTAATACTTTCTTATCAACGGTGCACCAGTAAAAACATGTGCTTATTTGTACTTTCAATGCGGAATCTAACCATATATTTTAAAAATATTTTTTTTTTTTCGTGGACAAAGGCGTCTTAATGAAGAAAAATCTAAATTCTCCATTTCCATAAAAGTAAGAAAAACTGTTTACATGTCAATATAAACCATAATTTCTCAGCATCAAAATAAAACATGATTTTGATTATTGGGTGAAAGGGTTTCGGAGCAACAACAGTTTAAAGTTGCTAATTTTATGAAAATACGATAAATTTAAATATTTTTAATTTAAACACTATGACGTTCTGATGCCTCAAACTTTGCACAAAGCATTGTATCACAGTTGTCAACGGACAGAAAGAGTTTCATTGTATTTAAAAATTGCAAGGTCAATTTTCTCTATATTTCGGTCGATTTGAGATGGAATAGCCTGTACGCAGATTTTTTTCAAGGAGGGGGGGTCATCATTAAAATTGTTTACAATTTACATTATCGGTACGGTATTTTAAATTTTGTTCATTATTATTAGGCCTATTATTATTATTATTATTATTATTATTATTATTATTATTATTATTATTATTATTATTATTATTATTGAAACTAATCATAAAGAGGAAAAGAAATTAGCTGGGTCACTAGTTGAGAAGAAACTGCCTACTGAAGGATGCACTGGAAGGAATGGTGAACGGGAGAAAAGTTCGGGGCAGAAGAAGATATCAGAAGATAGACGACATTAAGATATATGGATCGTATGCGGAGAAGAACAGGAAGGGGAAGGCAGAAAAAATGGAAGATTGGAGAATGCTGGGTTTACAGTGAAAGACCTGTCCTTGGAGAGAACACAAGAATTAATTATTATTATTATTATTATTATTATTATTATTATTATTATTATTATTATTATTATTATTATGTATTCTATTTTCTCCCAGCTGTTACTATAGTGCGCCCGTATCTGAATGAAACGGGTTAGTTACACAATGTCTCCTTTCTTTTTTCTCCATTTCACACACAAATGAACGAATACAATGCATTTTAAACTCGAATATAAAATACGCTGTATATAACCAAGTGTCCCAATTCCAATAAAATCCCAGCCATCCATGGAGAAGGCCACCAACCCTTGCATTAAGAGTTCTGTCCTTCTGCTTTAGCACATGTTTCGGAATCCCACCTCTGTTAAAAACGCAATAAAGTAATTTTAATTGCAAGTTTAGCTTTCGGGACGGTTGTAAACCGAGATCGGTCCTTTTCGGCGACAGGATTTGTTGGAGACGAGGATTTCAAATAGCGATAACTGAACAATGAAGGGGCTTTATATGGCCTCCTTATTGAAACACAAAATTGAGGTCATCCATTTGAAGATGACCCACATTTCTTCTGTGAGCTGAAGGTGTTTTGGCTTAGCTTGGTATTGTTCGGGGGGATGGCTTACTCCTCCCACAATCCCCGACCGCTTTGCTACTTGGTGCGTGGCGGTTGTTTTCCTATTTTTGTAATGAGGGCGCCGTCGATGATACGAGCCACACGCACAATGCTCATACTCAACATCATCTAATAAACAGTGCTGGAGCTTAGACTTAACGACTAATGGAATGAGAATTAATTGCAAGAAACTACAGTAGATTATTAATTGAGAGGTCAGGGACGCTTGTATGTAGTCATATTTAACTTTGCTCTAGAGCAGCCGCGGCGAAAATGCGACTCACGACTAGAGATGGCCGATATTTCACAAACCGATATTTTGTCACAGGTATTTTTTTGTCACAGATACACCTGTGACTGATGACGCGAAATATCTGTGACAAAATATCGCTATCGAAATCTGCTCCGTATTCAGTACTCTGTCACCGTTGCAACGTCTGTGACTGATAATTTCTCCTCTACGTCGTGAGTTTGCGCATGCGCATGATACAATAACAGCAATCGGGCGGTGGTATTTGATTATTTTTTCGTGATATTTTGTTCAATATTATTTTTTTCAAAGTGATGATGTGTTGCAAAGTTATTAGCGGCATTATAATTATATAATCATGAATCTGACATTTTGTTTTCATATTTAGTCTGTATATATGCTTTGTAAATATTTTATGTATCCCCGAGATCTTCACATTTTCATATTACTGTGAATATATATTAATGTATAAGTATTTTCCACTCAATTTTTACGCAGTAACAATATTTTTTTAGTTATACTATTAATTACAAACTGAATAGTTACATGAGCCTACAACATTATTTTAATAACTTTACCTGTACTTCTCTCATTTATATATGATCCAGTTTTAATGTATATCTCTAACACGAACAGTGCAGGGTAGTATTAATTAAAATAATTAAACCACTGATGTGTGGCGTGTATAGAGAAATCGTATTCACATTGCACTGCTCTTCAATATTTCCTATTAATTTTTATCGGTGTGACAAAATATCGGTGTAATTCATGCGTATTGTGCTTACATATCGATATAAAATATCGGTGTGACAAAATCACAGATAAAAGTCACAGATATTTAATTGTCACAGTCACAGTTGTCACAGATACTTGAAAATATCGTTTAAGCTCAACTCTACTCACGAGCACATTGTGGCTCGCAGTGCATTTCTCTCGCTTCCTACCTACAACCCCCACCCTCTCACTCACTGGAGTCAAACTCCGTTCTATTTGTATTTGTCTCGGACCTGCGAGTGGCGTATCGTCGCAATATCTCTCTCGAAACCATGTACCTCTACAAAAAAAAAAACGAAAGTTTCAAGTGGGATGGGAGGATGCATTCTTTTGCTTACAATATGATGAAAATATTAAATGTATGATTTGTTCACAAATATTACTAGGAAAACGGTTGCATAACATAAAACGGCATTATAAGTTACTACATGTTACTGATGAAACATTAAAAGGTTAAGTGTTATTATTATTATTATTATTATTATTATTATTATTATTATTATTATTATTATTATTATTATTATTATTATTATTATTATTATCTCTGTACGTCGATTCTTTTACAGCAGATGTACGAATAATGCGGTTAGATTTTCAATTTAAACTCACAGATTTACAATGTGACGTTAAATGACAGCTAGGTGTAAGGACTTGACTGATATTGAACTTTTCAAATCTTTGGAAAAAAATAAATATTTGAAGCTTCGTTCTTTCGCTTGCTCTGTTGAAGCCATGTTCGCTGTAACTTACGTTTGTGAAAAATTATGTTCAACAATGAAAATAGTAAAAATCAAATTTTGATCACGACTGACAGACAAATACCTTCGTGATCAACTACGATTGGCAGTAAGTGACATAATTCTTGATTTTGAAACTTTGTCGCAGAGACATTCTGAAGACAGTTAATTTTAGGTTGTGATAATGTGTCCTATGTTTTCTTATTCATTTGTTTCTTCGTTACACGTCCTAAACATTAACTTCCCCTTCGGTTGTCCGCCTCCCTCCATAGGTGCTATGCACGTTGCAGCTTACACAGTGGCTCGGCACACCATGGCCTTTTCGCCACGGCTGACCTAGAGTATGCCGTTAGGAAAATCAGGATAACAGAGAGGGTTTGGAATTGAAAGGGTTACATCAGCTGCTTGTCTATGCGGATGACGTGAATATATTAGGAGAAAATCCACAAACGATTAGGGAAAACACGGGGATTTTACTGTAAGCAGGTAAAGAGATAGGTTTGGAAGTAAAACCCGAAAAGACAAAGTATATGATTATGTCTCGTGACGAGAATATTGTACGAAATGGAAATATAAAAATTGGAAATTTATCTTTTGAAGAGGTGGAAAAAGTCAAATACCTGGGAGCAACAGTAACAAATATAAATGATAAACGGGAGGAAATTAAACACAGAATAAATATGGGAAATGCCTGTTGTTATTTGGTTGAGAAGCTTTCATCATCCAGTCTGATGTCAAAAAATCTTAAAGAATTTGAAGAGCCCAATGCAAGAATGATGGATGTTACTTTCTTGTCGAAAATGAACCAAGACTGTCAATGCATAGCTTAAGACATATATAATGTACATAGAGAGTTATGTGGCATTAACACTGATAGTCATTGTACAGTAATGATCGGAAAATCACAGTTAAGCTTTGAGCGCTAAGCATTTCAAATTTTCAATCGCTTCTCCTGCAAAATGTATTCCAAATGACATCCATCATTCTTGCAGTGGACTCATTTATAAAACAGTTAGGCCTATATTACCGGTTGTTCTTTATGTTTGCAAAACTTGGACTCTCACTTTGGTAGAAGAACATAGATTAAGGGTGTTTGAGAATAAGGTTCTTACGAAAATATTTGGGGCTAAGAGGGATGAAGTTACAGGAGAATGGAGAAAGATACACAACACAGAACTGCACGCACTGTATTCTTCACCTGACATAGTTAGGAACATTAAATCCAGACGTTTGAGATGGGCAGGGCATGTAGCACGTATGGGCGAATTCAGAAATTCATATAGAGTGTTAGTTGGGAGGCCAGAGGGAAAAAGTCCTTTGGGAAGGCCGAGACGTAGATGGGACGATGATATTAAAATGGATTTGAGGGAGGTGGGATATGAAGATAGAGGCTGGATTAATCTTGCTCAGGAAAGGGACCAATGGCGGGCTTATGTGAGGGCGGCAATGAACCTCCGGGTTCCTTAAAAGCCAGTAAGTAAGTAAGTAAGTAGTCATAATTAATCTGCTTCAACATCTACTGTTGGCTATACCCAGCGATAGTCGTCAATGAATTACTGCTATTACTTATTTGTGACTTTTAAGAAACTCGGAGCGGAGGTTCATTGCCGTCCTCACATAAGCCCGCCATTCGTCCCTATCCTGAGCAAGATTAATCCAATCTCGACCATCACATCCCACCTCCCTCAAATCCATTTTAATATTATTATCCATCTACATCTCGACTTCCCCAAAGGTTTTATTCCCTCCGGCCTTCCAACTAACACACTATATGCATTTCTGAATTCGCCAATATGTGCTACATGCCCTGCCCATCTCAAACGTCTGGATTTAATGTTCCTAATAATGTTAGATGAAGAATATAATGCATTCAGTTCTGCGTTTCTAACTTTCTCCATTCTCCTCTAACTCCATCCCTCTTAGCCCCAAATGTTTTCCTAAGCACCTTATTCTCAAACACCCTTAACCTATGTTCCTCTCTCAAAGTGAGAGTCCAAGTTTCACAACCATAAAGAACAATCGGTAATATAACTTAACTGTTTTATAAATTCTAACTTTCAGCTTTTTTGAGAACAGACTGGATAATAAAAGTTTCTCAACCGAGTAATAACAGGGTTTTCCCATATTTATGCTGCGTTTAATTTCCTTCCGAGTGTAATTTATATTTGTTACTTTTGCTCCAAGATATTTTAATTTTTTCATCTTTTCAAAGGATAAATTTTCGATTTTTATATTTCCACTACTACTACTACTACTGCTACTGCTACTACCTATTTTATTTTATAAACTTCCTTCATTAAAATGCTGCCAAGACTGACAAAATGTACTACATATTTATGAACGTGTATAGATATAAATAAGAAACATGTAATTAAAAAAAATAGGAAATGAAACTTACGTTATATAGTACATTACACATTGTGCTAGTGTTTACAGCTAACTTGGAAATAGTTGCCATGACTATGTAGCCTACTATATCAATGAACCCTATAAAGGTATAAAGGACAAAGGAAGATCAGGAAAAAGGGGCTTTTGTCGAAAATCTTTTGATGAAAACTTAATTTTTGTGTTTTATGTGAATATTATAAAATGTATATTTACATAAAGAAATTCAAAATATGTCTTTTTATGTGAAGTAAAATTCAAAGTAACTTATATGCTCAGGTGACCTGATCCGAAACTTAATTACACAATTACGAGTTTCTATTACAGAACAAATAAAATATTTATTTACCTAAGAATCCTAGCTTTAGTCATGACCAAGCTGCGGATTTTTAGGCACTAAAACACTTCAAATAGGCATGCAAAATCGGCATTCAAAATTCTAAAATAGGCATTTAAAAGGCACTAACAAATTTCTAATTCTCAACGGCTAACACGACCATAGCGTAGCATTATACACTACTTTCTTTAGGAATGTCATTATGGTAGTGAATAACTAAATATTCCTCCAAATGTTGTAATGAGAACTGATGTCTATTGCCTGTAAGAATGTTCTTAAATTGGGAGAAACTCCCTTCACTTCACATGAAGTGATGGCGCAATACTTCAGGGATCCAATCTCAGCTGGGGACCAAACCTGTGGGAACGCAGTAATGTCAATGTATTTTCCAATCAGTGCTTCTGATGACTTTTGCTTTGGCATATCTCCACGGTATACTTCACGCATTACAGCAGAAAACTCAACTCCATACTCAATTCACAAACTCACAAAACGGATACACAGTTTAAAACAACTAACCTAGTTAACTACCACAATGATTCATGCGGCTTTCGAAATACATTTTTTCTTATTGGTTGATTTTAAATTATTCGATTTATCCGCGCTCTGCTGGCAGTAAAACGTAATACACAGAATTATCGATAGTTCTATATCACTTTCCTCTGCTAGATAAAAAAGAAACAAATTACAGATTCAAAAAATATCGATAAAATGGTCAGTAAATTCAAGTAATTATAATATATAATACGGATATTTAGGAAACTTTTAGGCATTTATAAGCAAATAGGCATTTACTAGTGAAATAGGCAATTATAGGCATTATAGAATTCGCATATGATACAATGCCTTAAAATGGATATGTAATCTAAAATCTTTCGCCTTCAGGTTGAGGTCTAAAATAGGCATATAGGCATAAATCCGCAGCTTAGTCATGACTGTTGAGCTGATTATCAAAGATCTGCTTCCACACAGGTGTAGCCATGGCACCGACTATACTGTATTTAATGGGTTTTCAGCATCTATTGGACTTTTTAGCTGAAATTAATTTCGATTTCGATTTAACTATATATGGTAACAGTACTAACAAACATTTATGGAAGGAGACTTTCATGTCCACCGCTTTAGTTCAGACCTGGGTTGGGACAGGTTACCTGTATAAGTCTAATTCCAGCTTCTACATACAAGATACATGTAGATTAACTGTGAAGAAGCAGCAGCAAGAAGTTACTTTTCTTTTATAAACTGAACTTCTGTATAATCGACATTTTAAGTGTTGGTCTTAAAGGCCAATATAAAATGCTTAGTGATGTCAGAATGACATTTCTTTCTTAAAGCTATGAAATCTTATTTTAAGAGTGCAAATTATATCCTGGCATATTTGGCATTTTGATTTTAATATTATTTGTAATTACGAGTGCAGGATGAGATAACGAAACCTTAAATAAAACCTTACATAATTATTTTGTAAAATGGAAGTTTGAAGCGTGCAATTAAAAGCCTAAAGTCACCATCTAAATTTTGTTCCATGACTTTAAGTACTTCGTGCCGCTAATAACCTTTACATTTCTTTCCGACCGATTTTGTTAATCGTAGGTGCAAAGGACATTTCATCTCGAATTAAGTACCAGGAAGATTACGGTTATTGTGGATCAGGAGCGTCACAGGGCCGTGCTTAATATCGATTTCTTCGCATATGATTATGGTTTGCAGCGTGCGTTGAAGGACGGGTGTAGGCGGAAGAAAACGATCGCACGTATATATTTAGCAACTATCCTTCACAAGATAAACAGCTTTACGACGGACTGTGCGTCATCAAGAAAGACCTCGTGCCTGACGCCAGGTACCGAACGTTGCGCTGTAGTGGGACTGGCTTCGATTATATTCTGACGAAAATAATTTTTTCTTTGTGCAATCGTTTCGTGCTATTTTGCTTCCTCGTGATAGTGGTGATTAGGAGTAGGATTCTTAGGTAAATAAATATTTTATTTTCAATAATAGAAAAAACTCGTAATTGTCAGTGGCGTAGCATGAAATTTTGAGCAGGGGAAGCTAACTCAAGTTGTCTTTCATGCAATATGAGAAAACGTATTACAAAAATACAGTCTTAAAATAAATAGTAGTCAATGTCAAGTCAGCAGTCGAAGATTGGTTGGAACATCGTAAGTAACACCAATAAGGCATGACCTCAAATGATACGTAGTAAAATATGATTTCACGGTTTACACATATCTCTTAACAAATAGACACGTATACGTATAACATTAGCTCACTCCTTTGTCATACCTAGAGAAATCACAGTATTAGTATCATTACGTAAGTATGAGTCTGTCTTTTGATTGTGTCCTTCATTGGCAGCAAGGAAGTCGGTCATTTGTTTTTTAAATCACACTTTTGTTCGTAAGTCAATCTTGATAATAGAATTGTCCTAAAAAAAATTCAAGTAAATTAGTGTCAGGAACTGTTATTTCGCTCATTATTTATTATATCAGCCACAATGCACACTAACACTTCAACTGAACACAACTGACGAAAAGGGATAACTCGGGAAACTACTTATTTTAAATGTTAAAGCTAGCTTCTTGCGAGCCTTGCGACTAGGGTAGTTTAGTTAGAAAGGGATGGAAAATCTGCGGGGTGGATTACACAGAAGAAACCAGTCTACTTGGAAGCTGGTGTGTGCAGGCTTCTTGTTCACTGTGCATCACAAATCATCCTGAGCTGCCGCATCACAATATTTAACGCGTAAATATAAATTCTATTAAAATAAATAAATAATTTTCTCCATAAACTGCAGGTTTATTATGAAATTATTATTAACTGGGGAAGCTAAGCTTTTTAGCTTACATTGACGCTACGCCACTGGTAATTGTGTTCCAAGTTTCGGACAAGGTCCCTGAGTATATATTTTGAATGTTAGGTGAAATTTTATTAATGTACTGCCAGTATAGGAAATTAAAAACAAACACTGAAAATACGTTAGTTATGTAGTGTGGTGTAGTAGAAACTCGATGTGATCACTGGGAGAGCTGTGGTCCACCCAACCCGCCCTAAATAGGTTCCTTACTTATATAGGAAAATCGTCGTACTTGAAGCAAGAAGGCGGCCATATTTCGTTGTTGTGACCTTATTTGAGGTGGAGTGGGAGAATGATTGCAGTGTCGCCAACTGTGGTAACCATTCATATTATCTTACACACCTAACAAAACCTAACCTAACCTAACCTAACCTAACCTAATCTAACCTAACCTAACGTGCTACACACCTATTGTAACATTCCTAACGTTTAGCACACCTGTTGTAACATTCCTCACAGTTTTATTTCGTTTGCCGATATTGGCATCCCTGCTAAACCTGTACCATATATCTGCCGGAATTCTAAGTCCATCTAGTGGAAGTGAAGTGAAACTGCGACTCTGTTAATTACGTTTCCGAAGTTGTTTCTGTGTTATCTGCAAGAATTATTGTGTCATTGCAGTGATAATTGCATTTATATTGTACAATAAAAATTGAAATGTGTCGTGGCTGAGATAAAAGTGTTCTAAATTGATTTCCAGCGCCACAATCCCAGTGATAAACGTGTGAATATTTGTTAGGAGTCCGTTGGAAGTGGCCGTAGGGTACTAAAACTTGACCGAATTTTATTTCACATAAAAACACATATTTTGAATTTTTTAAATGTAAATACATCGTATTTTCAAATACTTACTTACTTACAAATGGCTTTTAAGGAACCCAGAGATTCATTACCGCCCTCACATAAGCCCGCCATCACTCCCTATTCTGAGCAAGATTAATCCAGTCTGTACCATCATATCCCACCTCCCTCAAATCCATTCATATTTTCTAAAATTCACATAAAATACAAAAAAAAAAAAAAAAAATCAAGTTTTCAACAAAAGTCCATTTCAGATTAATCATCACCCGAATGTTCAGTGCAGTTGCTTAGACGTGACACCTGGCAACTGTTTCACGGAATTGCCTATCTGTGGATCTGCAGAACTGCAGTCTGCTCTCTCACCACAAGCGATAAGAGCTGTCACCACTAAAAAATTGTACTGTAACTAACACACATAAACATTGATGTGTCATTTAGGAGTGTCTTGTAAGTCAGGCTGATTCAGGAAGCAATTATAATTTTATAAACATCAGTTGCCTGTTTTCGTTTCCAATAATTAACATGTCTCTGGAGTGCATGTTATTTCTCAATGACCAGGGCGCTCTTTTTCTCAGTACACGGCAATGTTCCGCGATAATCGTCAGTCATTTGTGATGGACAACTTGAGGATGAATCTCATTGTGTACTGTAATTCTTCAACAGTTGACGAGACAGCATAATTTATACTGATGAGTATTGAATACTGTTCATATTCACATAAAATAATCGAAACATAATTAAATATTTTTCCTTTTTAATCACATATTTTCCCGAATTTGAGCACATAAAAATAAATATTTTCCCCATTTTTATCACCTAAAAACCCGAGCCCTAGTGATATTAAGTCGAGAGAAGTTTTCATTTCTGAGGAAAATTATGATCGCATTTTAAGGGAGGGAAATGGAAGAGTGATTCCATGAAAATGTTATACCGAGGTGATTTTTTAATTAATGTGGGAGTGCGTTTGTTGATGAAATAGCCTATGTTTTTTTACATTTTAAGTTGATTTATTCCATTAAATAATGTTTTAAATACTCTTTTTTTAGTCAATAATTTGCTGTAGACCTTGTCATATTCCAAACATTAAAAAATCATGTATTATAGAATAAATAAATTTTCAAATGTTAAAAAAAAGTTTCAAAGTGAATAAATGAGATATTTCATAAAATGAATACATATAAATATTTCTCTATCTCTATGTCTTGTGAATGTAACAAAAAAAAATGGAATTTTAAAAATTGAGATATTCCACTAAATGTTGAGTTTGAAAATATTTCTAAATAGAAAAAAGCATTTGGGAGTTCAAAATTTGGATTTCGTTTGTCCTTTACATAGTAAACATGTTCTCAAAATTTGTTTGAAAATATGATTAGGGAAAAAGTTGTCTTTTTAGTGGTGTGTCCCCTCAATAGATTTGCAAGTTCTGGACACAAAAATAATTTCAAATAATCATATTTATGTAGTATTCTGCATAAATTTCATGTTGATAAATTTCCTTCGAAAGTAGTAGGCCTAGGTCTACGTTTTTATTTAGCATGTTCTTTATACCATAAGGAGTAGGCCTAATAACGCGTTTTTCCAAACATTTAACATTTTGCCTAAAATTCGGGAAAATTTTTGTTTAGTTCGAAGCAGGTAGCGCTAGTTTGCACTCTTTGGGGAACCTACAGTCTTTCTCCTCCATTACTTGACTCACTGAAATAAGAGCAAGCGATCTAGAAGGTCAGTTAGGCCTCCATTCCTTTTGGAAACGCTAAGGTAAGCCCAAAATAATCACCATCCATGGCCACCGTGAAGGTAAGGATTTTAAAAATATGACTTCGCAGCCATCCCCCTGCGTGCCAACCCTGGCGCTTTCGCATAGAATTCACGGATTCTTTACTGTACATCACGCAGATGGAAATCGCACACGTGCAGATGTTCTTCTCCCAGATAGAAAGCTTTGATGTTATAACTTCACTAAATACATTATATTCAATTCAGATAGACTACTGTATTTTGCATTATTATAATACATACATACGTACATACATACAGTACATACATACATACGTACATACAGTACATACATACATACGTACATACGTACATACATACATACGTACATACATACATACATACATACATACATACATACATACATACATACATACATACGTACATACATACATACATACATACATACATACATACATACAGTACATACATACATACATACATACAGTACATACATACGTACATACATACATACATACAGTACATACATACATACATACATACGTACATACATACATACATACATACATACATACATACATACATACATACATACATACAGTACATACATACATACATACATACATACATACATACATACATACGTACATACATACATACATACATACATACATACATACATACATACATACGTACATACAGTACATACAGTACATACACACATACACACATACATACATACGTACATACATACAGTACATACATACATACATACATACGTACATACATACATACATACATACATACATACATACATACATACATACGTACATACATACATACATACATACATACATACATACATACATACATACATACATACATACGTACATACAGTACATACATACATACACACATACATACATACGTACATACATACATACATACATACATACATACATACATACATACATACATACATACGTACGTACGTACATACATACAGTACATACATACATACATACATACATACGTACGTACGTACGTACATACATACATACAGTACATACATACATACGTACATACATACATATAGTATATACATACATACATACGTACATACAGTACATACATACATACATACATACATACATACATACGTACATACAGTACATACAGTACATACATACATACACACATACGTACATACATACATACATACATACGTACATACATACATACAGTACATACATACATACATACATACATACGTACATACATACATACATACATACATACGTACATACAGTACATGCATACATACACACATACACACATACATACATACGTACATACATACATACATACATACAGTACATACATACGTACATACGTACGTACGTACATACATACATACGTACATACATACATACGTACATACATACAGTAAAAAATACATACATACGTACATACATACAGTACATACATACAGTACATACATACATACATACATACATACATACATACATACATACAGTACATATATACATACATACATACATACATACGTACATACATACACACAGTACATACATACATACATACAGTACATACATACATACATACATACATACATACATACATACATACATACAGTACATACATACATACATACATACATACATACATACATACATACATACATACATACATACATACATACATACGCAGTGTTCCGACCAAGGGCAGGTCTTTTACTGCAAATCCAACATTCTCCAATCTTTCTTATTTTCTGCCTTCCTCTTTGTCTTCACAATGATACATATAATAAGGTATTCACTATATTATGTTACACCGTATTGTAATAGACTTCACATATTTTTATAGCTATACTAGCCGTACCCGTGCGCTCCGCTGCACCCGTTAGAAATTAATATAAAGTAATTACATAATTAAAATAGGACATTTGATCCAGGGAACATTCGTGTTTGATACAAGGATAAATCGTTTAATATGTTACTTAATTTAAATTGTATTTGCATAATTAAAATGCGATCATTTTGATCCAGAGAGCACTCATTTGGTCATAAAAATTATTTTAGGAAATACAGGAAACGAATGTACAGAATAGCCTATCAAGTTTTCTGTGCATAAGAAGCTATTTTAATCTTATTGTCCTCGATTCACTCAGAAGTTACTGTAATAACATTATAGCATTATGTCCATCTAGAGAAACTACACTTTCCAATGGTGAATTAATAATTAATTATACAAATCGGTTAATTTAGCTTCTGATATTACTTCATACAAATACAGAAACATTATCTGTAGGCTATCTTTCATAGCTTTCGATTGTTGCTGTCCAAGGCCCCTTATAGACGAAGTAATTTGTTTTTTAATTCATTACACGGCCTTAGATGGCAGTTATTTTAATTTTAAAACTCATTTATCTCATTAAATATCAGTCCTGCCAAAATTGTTCAAGGAATAAACCTTATCGGAAATTATTTTTAAAGAAACTTTTGTTATGTAGCATTTTTCACAAAAATCAATAATAAGCGAGATATTTCGATTTATTTAATTCAGGCCCCCTTATAACCCCCCCCCTTTTAAATAATGTATTTTAAATGCCATATAGCCTAAAATCTAAGTTACAACGAACTTAATTTATATTCCAATTTTCATCGAAATCCGTTCAGCCATTATCGCGTGAAAAGGTAACAAACATACAGACAGACATACAAACAAAAATTTCAAAAAAGCGATTTTCGGTTTCAGGGTGGTTAATTGTATATGTAAGGACCAATTATTTTTGGAAAATCGAAAATTGCCAGAAAAATTTCGGCTACAGATTTATTATTAGTATAGATTATACAGAAGATGTTGAACAGAGTAAGTGATAATGGACATCCTTGACGTAGTCCTCTCCTTATTTCACTTCCTTCTGACATTTCTTCTTCTATCCTGACTTTGACTCGTTATTTCACATCTAGGCGAGTACCAGGTTGAGAGCGTCTAGGGTTAGAGGTTTGTTATTGTATTACGCTTAAACGCACAAGTAAATACATTATTATTATTATTATTATTATTATTATTATTATTATTATTATTATTATAAGTAGAGCCCGGATGTTAGGCAAAATGCCTTTTTCTAAACTGAGTGTATGTGTGAAAGACCTATTAGAGATAAACGCATTTCCACACATTTGAAGGCGATAGACCGAATTTTTATTTTGCCTTTTTTTGCCTATTTTAAGGTTAAATGCCTTTTTTTAGCCTTATTACGTCGTCATTGCACATTTGATATATTTTAATGCATTTAAAATAAACCGCACATAAATTATATCAACAATAAAAAAAGAACAGTTGTACAAATTAAAAATATATATTCACCTCACACAAATATTTGCTGAGAATCTTATCCAATGCTCAGGTCACTTCGGGGTTTACCAGCGAAAGAGAGGGGATGAGGGAAGGGTTAAAAGCAAGTCTCCAGGTCCCGTTACTGTTGTCGCTTGCACGCACAAGTCACGCGTATTTTGAAGTCTCTAATCCCTTCTCACACCCTTCTCGTTTAGACAATACACAACCTGTTTTTTTCCGATCTCTGAAAGAAAGTAGAGACAGTCCTTCTTAAATAAGTTGTTTTAAGTTTGCTCCAATCACTTCAGTAGATGTAGAAAGATCTTTTTCCACCATGAAAAACGTTCTCTCTGACAGGCGGCTCACAATGACAGTTGACAACTTAAAAATGCATCTTGTTGTGACATGTGACCCAGGAAAGTGAGTACCGTATGGGATAGTTTATTAAGTATTTGTCTATTTTTTTGTCTGTTTCCATGAATAATAAATGCCTATTTCACTGCCTATTTTTACTATATTTAATGACTATATGCCTGCCTATTTTAACCAAAATAAATGCCTAAACATCCGGGTTCTAATTATTATTATTATTATTATTATTATTATTATTATTATTATTATTATTATTATTATTATTATTATTATTATTATTATTAGCGCTGCTGTTATACACACTACTAATCCATTCTTTCATCATCATCATCATCATCATCATCATCATCATCATGAATTTCTTCGTTTTAGACCGTATGATCTGTAACGATAATCTAAGAAAATGGTCTTGATCTCACAATCAATTTCTTGTTCTTCCTTGATCCTTTAATTATAAAATATAAAGTTGAGTAAGATTCAAGTAAGACAGTTAGGGGAGACTGTTGTACCTTTAAACACTTTTCACATTTTTTTTTTTTAATTTTGGGAAATGAAATTTTTTAAATGAAAAAATGCTTGAAATAATTATTGAAGATTCCTTTACAACTTCCTGTATGTATTTTCCTGTTTTACAGATCTATTAAGGATGGAAAAATAAAATGAAGGGATATGTAATGTGTTCAAAGGTACAACAGGTTCATGTACCTTGGAACATACCTCTTGTAAGTTGGAACACATGGAATATAGGAGGGAATATAGCTGTAAAAACTGACAATCATATTTAAAATGTATTTGCAATCATAAACCAGAGCAGGCTTCTCTGATTGAGATTTTATTTCCTGGAGAAGCAATAACTGCTTCAACAGCTTTCTTCAAGGCATCCGAATCAATTGGGGATCTCTTTAATTCCAGACTTACTTCGTGACATGACCTTAAAATAAAAGAAAAACAAAAACCGATAGTATCGTGTAATTTGGAACATGTTCCATGGTACAAGATGTTTTGTGTTCGAAGGTACAAGAGGGTGCACGTTTAAACAAATATGGCTCCGAAAACTAAGAGAGTCAAATAAATGATGGAAATTAAAATATGTTATTACTCACCAGATGATAGGGAACACACCGTACTTGAAAGATATTAACAAATGCAATCTGGTTTTGTGTTAAAAAAACATACATCAATGAACGAAATGTTTACTTTTGGTACTAAAAAAACCTCTTTTGTCTACGGAATTCACACTTTGCAATAAATCAAACTGAAACTACGACCAGAGCTACTTAGCGACTTTCTCTACAATGTACTTCAGTTTTAGTCCTCTAGGTAGCAGCAAAAGTCAGTTTCTATCTGATGCTTTTCCAATTCACTGCGGGCTAAAGCAGGGAGATGCACTATCACCTTTACTTTTTAACTTCGCTCTAGAATATGCCATTAGGAAAGTTCAGGATAACAGGCAGGGTTTGGAATTGAACGGGTTACATCAGCTTCTTGTCTATGCGGATGACGTGAATATGTTAGGAGAAAATACATAAACGATTAGGGAAAACACGGAAATTTTACTTGAAACAAGTAAAGCGATCGGTTTGGAAGTAAATCCCGAAAAGACAAAGTATATGATTATGTCTCGTGACCAGAATATTGTACGAAATGGAAATATAAAAATTGGAGATTTATCCTTCGAAGAGGTGGAAAAATTCAAATATCTTGGAGCAACAGTAACAAATATAAATGACACTCCGGAGGAAATTAAACGCAGAATAAATATGGGAAATGCATGTTATTATTCGGTTCAGAAGCTGTTATCATCCAGTCTGCTGTCCAAAAATCTGAAAGTTAGAATTTATAAAACAGTTATATTACCGGTTCTTCTGTATGGTTGTGAAACTTGGACTCTCACTCTGAGGGAGTAACATAGGTTAAGGGTGTTTGAGAATAAGGTGCTTAGGAAAATATTTGGGGCTAAGCGGGATGAAGTTACAGGAGAATGGAGAAAGTTACACAACACAGAACTGCACGCATTGTATTCTTCACCTGACATAATTAGGAACATTAAATCCAGACGTTTGAGATGGGCAGGGCATGTAGCACGTATGGGCGAATCCAGAAATGCATATAGAGTGTTAGTTGGGAGACCGGAGGGAAAAAGACCTTTAGGGAGGCCGAGATGTAGATGGGAGGATAATATTAAAATGGATTTGAGGGAGGTGGGGTATGATGATAGAGACTGGATTAATCTTGCACAGGATAGGGACCGCTGGCGGGCTTATATGAGGGCGGCAATGAACCTTCGGGTTCCTTAAAAGCCATTTGTAAGTAAGTAACGTAGCAGCAAAAATTAAAACACAAAAAATTTTCAAAGGTACACTATGCTAACGGTACAACAGTCTCCCCTATTTTAAAAAGTTAAACGAAAGAAGCGGGGCGCTCTCAGGTTACAAAAAAAGCATCGAGCGGCGGCCTGCCACGACTACACCCCTGGACTGTAGTAATATATAACATATGATGAAAGAACCCTTTGAAGTTTTCGACAATGGTTGGGGTAAGATTTGACCTCGAAAATTTATCTTGGGTCTGACTGTGAAGGATCTTAGGAAGCCATATACCTCAGTGCATTTCTATTAAGCAGTAAAAGTTACAATAGACTGTAGAGAGAGAGAGAGAGTCGAGGCAGTCCGAGCGCCTTTCACTTTCCAGGCCGGGCCGCCAGGTCAGTGGCCACGCGGCAAGTGACACAAGCAGGAAGTGGGTCTTTGGGTCAAGGACAGCGCGTCTGCGGAGTGGGGGGCAGAAGTAGGCAGTATGACGGGCGGGAAGTTATAAACATTCCACTCTCGCTTGCTCCTCGAGCCACTTTCTCGCGCTTTTGATTGCTTCAGTGCTCTTCTTCGTGATGGGTGGGTCTCGCCAGGCGTTCGCTTTCCAAAAGAAAAACCTGCAACGTCACGAACCTCATGCACACATCGGGAAGGAAGTCAAGGCGAAAATTGAGACTTGTAAGAAATTATTTATGACAAATGCAGCTTGTTTCTTGTAAACTTAATCTACAGAGTGGAGTGATATGATTTTGCGCTAGTTGATGGGGGCAATAGAATACATTAAATAAATAAAAAAACACTAGTGTCATGTGCAGCAAACTAAGTTCATTAGACGTTCAAATAAACATTTTTCAGATTTATTTTCAATGAAGAATACCAGACATTCTGAAAGTTATTTCCTTCCATAATAATGAAAGATACTCTCTCTCGAGTAGAGATGAGCTTAAACGATATTTTTAAGTATCTGTGACAACTGTGACTGTGACAATTAAATATCTGTGACTTTTATCGGTGATTTTGTCACACCGATATTTTATATCGATACGTAAGCACAATATGCATGAATTACAGCGATATTTTGTCACACCGATAAAAATTAGCAAGAAATGTTGAAGAGCAGTGAAATATGAATACGATTTCTCTATACACACACCACTCATCAGTGATTTATATTGGAAAATCCAACAAAGAAATTATGTACATGTACCATTAACAAATAAATAGTTACCTAACTGAACAGTAACATATCAAAAGTTAACCTCATGTACCAAGAGGTTATATTATAGATATTGAACCAGTTGATCATTTTTAAATGTAGTTGGGTATGGAGAAATTGAGGTTATATGATTATTCTAATCGTTTTAAAAATTTATACTTTTTATTGTGTATAATATAATGGATAAATTATTTTAAGTCGTGCATTAACATTATAATATTGAGTCATAGAATAAAAATTAATGAAACATAAGTATTCGGAAAAACATTGGAAAATAATTACAAAACAAAACAGTTGTTCAGACAGGATTTTACACAAGATTAAGTACTGGTAACCAATGGTGTTATTATTTAAATCGTGTAATAACTACATCATTTATAATAAGATGGAGAAACTACCGCCAGATTGCTGTTATTGTATCATGCGCACGCGCAAACCTACGACGTAGAGGAGAAAATATCAGTCGCAGAGTACTGAATACGGAGCAGATTTCGATAGCGATATTTTGTCACAGATATTTCGCGTGATCAGTCACAGGTTTATCTGTGACAAAAAATACCTGTGACAAAATATCGGTTTGTGAAATATCGGCCGTCTCTACTCTCGAGCCAATACGGAAGAGAACCACGCATATAAATATTTACTCCACACCGCCATTAAATATATGAAAAAGACCCAACCCCACTTGATTAGTAACTATAAAAATATTTGATTTTTAATAATATTATTACCTTATGTAAGTTTTATAGCTTTCAGCAACATATACTATATATACTATACCTATAGCCGCCACTCAGTAAAATATAGAAATCAAAATCTACGTCTACTTATATAACCCCAAAACGTTTCACTTTCATGTCATCAATATAGCGTTAATATGTATAATTAATGAAAAATAGTCACATCATGGCATTAACTACAATAATATTTCATTTTTAATGGTAATAATGTCACCTCAAGTTTTGTAGTTTTTAATATCCAATACACAGCTGTACCCAGAAAATTACACACCACAGAATCGAACCTGTAAATTATTTTTAGTAAGTTAAGTTTTTAATAACCAATTTAATTTGAGCTGTAAATATGTCAGCATTCTTGCAGATCATGGCCTTCGTGTAATATTGTTTACTGTAGTGTGTGTTTTGTTTTATTCTGAAATGCAATTAGCTAGTTCTCAAAACTGACGACAGATGGATGTTGGAAAATAGGAAAATTATGTTGAAAAATTGACATTTCACTGAAAACTGCTATTTTTCTGAAAACCTTTGAGTTCCAAGCTTCAAAATGAGGGGCCTTTATTAAAATCAATTCAGCCGTTTTCCCGTAATTTCCATTACCAGTTCAAATTATATATATAGATATTATGCGTTTTGTAATTGAGTGCATGTTTTATTAGGAACCATGTATATATATATATATATATATATATATATATATATATATATATGTGTGTGTGTATGTGTGTGTGTGTGTGTGTGTGTGTGTGTGTGTGTGTGTGTGGATAATAAATAAATCTTCCTCAACTTGGTGAGGTTGTCAAAGACAAAGAATGTTAAATACTAACATTTAAGATGACATTAAAAATGTCTTACAATAAATTTGTTTACAAGAAACTAAATTTTGCAGTAGATAATATTTCACATAATACAAATGTCGCCGTAAAATCTGCAGAGAACCCTTCAAAGCTATAATAGAAATTTCCTTAATTGTTGTTGTTGGGACTCCAAATTTATGACAGAATGACACAAATTGTTTTGTTATGGTCCCTCTAGCGCCCACCATTAATCCGATGACTTCTATATCCTTGAGTTTATATGAGATTTTGTAATAAGGGATAGTGGGTTCATAAATTCTCCTTTTCTCTAGATTAACCTCCTCAGGCTGATTCTGATGCGTCTCAAATCTGATGGTCGGATCCAGAATATAACCTTTTGTCCCTCCAGGTTTAAATGTTATAATATCAATACGCCGATGACTTCCAGTATCCGCTATTCCATGGACTTCTTCATAGGTAGTGTGGCCATTGGACTTAAGGCATGTTGCGATTACAGACCTGATTTTGTGATATCTGCTGTTACGAAGAGTTTCGCCAAATGGGCATGAACCCAAGACATGAGCCAAAGTTTCAACCTCACTGTGGCATCGCCTACATTGGTTATTGAGTTCTGCCTGAGTGTAGGTCTATATATTTTGTTTCAACTTTGTACGCTCGTAGGCGCAGCCTTTTATGGACGACATCGAGAATTATCGAACGACGTAAATTTAGCTCCCTACTTGCTCGTCGGATTGATTTACGGGGGCTCCGCTGGAAAGACATACGGATTAATTCGACATCAGCCACTGGAACAGCGCGCTTGGTGTGGTCGCCCGACTTTGAAACCAAACGTCCAGTTTCACGAAGGCATCTATCCCATTTCATGATTGTTACGTAGGTTGAAACGTCGTCAGTTGGTCGCAGTTGATATTCACGCCGAAATCGACGTTGTATCTGCGTAACAATTTCAACTGCGCGAGAGAAAGCACACAGAACACCTCTTGCTGTGGAGTCCACATGGTTACTGATGCTAATTGGCTATTTCCGTCGTGAACGACGTAGTTTGCGCATGCGTGCATGCGATGTACACTCTCGCCATGCAAACACAGGACAAATTTTGAGTTATCCTACCCGTAGAAGCAAACCGAGCGTAAATATTAACAATACTTTTCAAGTAATAAAATAATGAAATGTTATACATTTAAGACGAACACATTGTAATTCATGGCGTGAAGCTGGTTATGATGATATGATTCCCAAGAGAAATCTGGATTAAATGGAAACGAACAAAAAGTTATGCATTGTTCTTCATAATTTAATACAGTACTGTAATCATTCTTTCGTACGAGTTTTATAAACCGTATATCATTCGAAAAGAAATATGACTTATCAATCAACCAATCAATCAATCAATCAATCAATCAATCAATCAATCAATCAATCAATCAATCAATCAATCAATCAATCAATCAATCAATCAATCAATCAATCAATCAATCAATCAATCAATCAATCAATCAATCAATCAATCAATCAATCAATCAATCTCCTTTATCTCCTCATGAGGAGCATAGGGCATTCACAAAGTGACTCCATCGGACCCTATTTGTAGCCAACTTCTTCACTTCGCTCCATGTTTTCCCCTCCCTAGCAATTTCCTCCAAAACTGTTCTCTTCCATGTATTTTTTGGCCTTCCTCTTGTTCTACTACCCTGGGGGTTCCAATCCAAAGCCATTCTTTCTACTGCTCCATCTTCTTTCCTGATTGTGTGCCCTATCCATTTCCACTTTCGTCTTTTGATTTCTATTATTAGTTAACAATACATGAAAAATATGAAAATTAGAAAGAGTTTGCTTTATTTTCAGAA
Source organism: Periplaneta americana (assembly GCA_025594305.2). NCBI lineage: Eukaryota > Metazoa > Arthropoda > Insecta > Blattodea > Blattidae > Periplaneta > Periplaneta americana. The sequence continues at coordinate 23,679,960 of JAJSOF020000025.1, read as the reverse complement.
ACTGAAACTTCAGTATTAGAAAATATTATACAGCTGTCGTTAACTTTTGCGGGAATGTAGCCTACATTACGTTCGCGCAAAAAAACTAAACAAAACTGTCACCTCTGTTGTACTGAATTCATTCCACGTCTCTGATCTGACACTGTGTATGTGTATATTTCTGTCCGGAGAGGAGAGATGGACAAAACAACTGAAGTTGTTTTTTAACGTGTGACCTAATTTTGTTGATAGTAATTTCCAGCACCTGCAGAGCAATTATTATGTCGTCGAAGCAGACAGGTGTAGTCGGCGAGCTTACACTTGGATTATTTCACAACCGGAGAGATCGCTAATTACAGATTCTTGCAAAGTCCACAAAGTGAATGGATAACTGTTTTCCATTTGACTAATTACACTCGTAGACTGCAGAGATTTCGAATATTTGATCTTTGATTTTCATTATTTAGACTACAAAATACAACTTAGATTGAACATTCTTTCAGTAATACAGTAGTTTTCTGCCAAAATTCAGGTCTTTCACTGCAAACCCAGCATTCTCCAATCTTCCCTATTTTTTTGTCTTCCTTTTTGTCTCCGCATATGATCCATATATCTTGCTGTCGTTTATCATCTGATGTCTTTTTTTGCCCCCAACTTTTCTCTCATTCACTAGTAGCGTTCAAAAGGAAGCTTATTAAGCATTTTGATACTGCGTAGAGTAGGTTTAATTTTTACTTAATCAATAAAAAAAATGCTTCTCTCTTCTTAATTTTTACAATAAACTGTCTAGCTTTTATTAATCAGTTAATCTTTTAGTACTGTGATTTTTATTATATTTGTAAATTTAATATTAATTGTAATTATAATTGTAATTGTATTCTTAATATAGTAGTTGTAATCCCCTGGTAGAGGGGAAGAGAAGGCCTGAGATCTTATCTCTAGCAGGTTAAATAAATAAATAAATAAATAAATAAATAAATAAATAAATAAGAAATAAATAAATACATGAATGAATGAATAAATAAATAAATAAATAAATAAATAAATAAATAAATAAATAAATAAATAAATAAATAAATAAATAAATAAATAAATAAATAAATAAATAAATAAATAAATAAATAATTATTCCTTTCAGTGCATCCTTAAGCAGGCAGTTTTTCTTCCTAGCCACAGGCCTGCAGAACTCGTAAGTAGGGAAAATATGACGTCAGCCTCACTCCACTTCTATTGGGGATGATCGACGTCTGTGTAGAGTTGTTGATATTCTTTGCGTGTGGAAGGTCTACGGCACTGTAATTTTCAAAAAGGATTGTAATAAAGTCATTATATTTTTAATGCGTTATGCCATTTCAAGTTTTACGATTATGCTAGATTTTCTGTCGGTAGTTTATTGAGATTTCTTTGCGCCTAACCTGCATTAGATTTTCCAAAACTTTCCTCCTATTATCGTCTATGGAAACATAAATTAGTAACATTCAAATAATGAACCTTGAAATTAATATAAATGTCACTATTACTTTCAATACAAAATGAACACAACGAGTGATGTCTTTAATTTAACAATATATAAATAAATAATATATTCAATATAGATTTCGTAATAATGAACTTACCCGAAAGTTTTTCTATTCCATAATTCTTAATATGGGCTTTGTTGAAATGTTTAATATTGAAATGACGAGTAGAAATTAATTGGATGGGACAAACTAAACAAGCAATTGTTTCGTCTTCTTTCAACAACAAAGTAATCAATAGGAAGGTGACATTGTGATACATTTTTGAACTCGTCTTAATGTGTGTAATCAATGTAACATGATTAAAGTATGTAGCGCTATTTGAAAAATTGATGACGTCACATGTCTCTTGTACCATAATGTACTGGGTGTTCATTTCAAAGTGTGTCATGACGTCACTGTTGTGAGTCAGCGATTTGAAGCGAGTTTCAGCTTTTATGTCAGAGAAGTTGCCTATATTCAAGGCGTTCAATCTGAACTTCAGAACGTGTACGGTATAACTTCTACGTCGTAGCAACAGATGGCGGTCTGTACGGTCTGTGTGCTACCATAACCTCTTTCGAACTGTGTTTTGCGCGGGCAAGTCGTACGCAGGGTATTTGTTATCATCGGTTGCGTACGGCATCATTCCACAATATAAATCAAATGCTCCGTGTCCATGTTGACTATCGAAGTTAATGTCAACAAATACGTAAGTAATCGTCTTGACTCTCTTCCCATATCCCGACAGTTAAAAAAAAACTCACCTCAGTAGACTACGTGTTTCTAAACAGTTCACATTCCTGCCACTACCGACGTTACCGTACGTATCGGCAAGTACTCTTCAGAATGAACGCCGTACTTGCTAGGCAACTTCTCTCGCATTTAGGTAATACGCCTCTGCGGAAGTGTAGGAAGATTGAATTCTCTACGCTCATCGGCTAGCCACATGACGGCATACAGCGAGCCATGACACACTTTGAACTGAACACCCAGTAATTACATGCACCAAATCTCCACACTCACGTTAGCCCTTCGTTCTAACATAACTCTCAAAAACAAAAATTCCAATACCTATCCAAACACAAAAGTTATAATAGGTGCACACTCTGTATATGAGCGTTCGTGCAGTGGATGCTTTGAAATTAATTTCAAACCGATTATGGTTGATCATGTGGAATAGTTTAGGTTGGAACAATTTTCAAACAGTTATTAATCATCACAAACTCACTGCAGAAACAAACCTATATTCTTCAACGAATGATTCACTTAATCATTCGTAAACATTCTTAGGCCAATATACACGCCCACACATCGCGATTATACAACTCAGAACGAGTTTGTAATACTCGCCACGTTAATCAGTTATTCTTGATATAAGACATGGCACCGGCATATCAATTCGCAGAAAAGCAATGCCCATAAATATCTGAAGGCTCGTGATGAGAAACATTCAAATGCAAAAATCATATTGCGACATATTCGCTATTATCTGTCACAGCGATTTTTCCGGAGCTGTCACAGTTCGGAGCTTGAAGCCCTTCCTATATCAACATCGGAAACTACTTCCAAGCTGTCTTCATACTACGCCCGTTCACTGCTTTCTTTGCCATCGTATATTGCTTTGCAGAAAAATAAAAGTTGGTCTACCTTCTCTCTTGAAGGATAAGACATATACGACCCTGAGAACGAGGCCAGAATTCGGGTAAATAAAGAAGAATATCTGAGCAGTACAAAACCTGACCTTGGTCCAAGCATGAGTGTGCGTTTAATCAGTCTTAATTCTCCGGTGAGAACAAACGGTCCCGCCCAATTGTAGACTGTGGAAGCTGAGTTACTGCGTGTGTGGGAGTTCCACATTGACGGCTATCGGCATGGCTGCAGGGAGTTCAAGGAGAGGGCAATAACGGTTCACTTTTAGAGAAAAATATCTGCGCTTATTAACAGCTGCGAAATTGACCTGCAATTCAGGATAACTGTTATGTGAGAGGCGTAATGAGGCGCACAAGGACGAAGGAATGGAGAAATGTCGCAGCAGCACCTTCTCCGGAAATTCCAATGCCATCAACTCATCATCTCTGCGATGGATATGACATGTTTAATGGAGCAATCTTATTCAATTTATTTATATCTTTAGAGCTTCCTACAAGGACACAGGATATTATAGAACTTATTCCTTGCAGCGAGGACGCCTATAATGTGGTTGGTTGTATTGGTATTTATAAGCAGCGCGTTTCAGCTAATAGGCATCGAGGTGTACAGAGAACAGTCCCGCTGAAGAACTGTAATTTATGATAGTATGTATTTTACACTTATTGAATTATTTGTTATACCTGATTCATTACTGGTGTTTATTGATGACTATTACACTTTTACTACGTCATACTACTTTTGACCAATAAAACGATACGAAAGGACGTATTTCAACCAATCATGGCTGCTTATCGCACAATTTTATCGCGTCCCTAGCATTTGTTTAATTTTATCGCGTCCCTGGCATTTGTTTAATTTTTTCGCGTCCCTAGCTTTTGTTTCTTTGTTTGCCAACATTTCAAACTGCATTGGTCTGGACGTCAAAAAGACAGAAAATTACAAACCACTCCAGTCGATACACAGCACTTTCAAATACGACTCGCATTGGTATTCAAGAACGAGAATTAATAAAGATCACTGGTCGTAGCTATGCATCTTCCCTGAAATCCTATTTACAAATAAATGAAGAGCACCAATCGGAAATCCTGAATAAGTTGAGGAATACACCATGTACAGCAACGAGTTCCACTTCTTGTACGCACACGTCCAATATAACATCAACTGAACCACCAACCACTAAAACATTCAAATTTGAAAATTGTACTTTCAATAATTGTTCCTTTATTATTAATTTTATTTCTTATTCCAACATCGTTAATTAAAACTTTTCTTATGTATCTCATCATCCCTAATTAAAACTTTTGTAACACTTGTTTATAATACAGTAGGTTATGTTATTGCTTCTGCTATATGATATTATGAATAGTCACGTATCAGAGATTGTTTAATACTAAGATTTATTGAAAATCATCAGTTAACTGACGTTAATTACTGGGATCCGGATAATTGAAGTGGAATGCAACTTTTTAATAAAAATGAAACTGATTCAACAAAGCCTTCTTGACTAGTAACCTAGATCATATACATTACTTCGTTACTTCTAATCTTCATATACTTTCTTCTAATCGTGTAATTTACTTACTTCCAAATGGCTTTTAAGGAACCCGAAGTTTCATTGCCGCCCTCACATAAGCCCGCCATTGGTCCCTATCCTGAGCAAGATTAATCCAGTCTCTATCATCATATCCCACCTCCCTCAAATTCATTTTAATATTATCCTCCCATCTACGTCTCGGCCTCCCCAAAGGTCTTTTTCCCTCTGGTCTCCCAACTAACACTCTATATGCATTTCTTGATTCGCCCATACGTGCTACATGTCCTGCCCATCTCAAACGTCTGGATTTAATGTTCCTAGTTATGTCAGGTGAAGAATACAATGCGTGCAGTTCTGCGTTGTGTAACTTTCTCCATTCTCCTGTAACTTCATCCCGCTTAGCCCCAAATATTTTGCTAAGCACCTTATTCTCAAATACTCTTAACCTATGTTCCTCTCTTCTAATCGCGTAATAGTCAATTAATCCCACTCGAGTTTTGATTTTCTCTAGATAAATCAAAACCTCTAATGAGATTACTATTGAAAAATTTTCCGGAAAATTTTAAATCGACTGTTTCGTTTATATGACATCATTCCATTTTCGACCAATGAAGTGTAATGAAATTTTGAATTCCAACCAATTACAGCCACACTTTGCGATAATTTTTGCAGCTAGATTTATCGCCATCAATTTATCGCGTGGTCGTTCTTTTGTTTAGTCGTTGTCGCCAACTGTTTCCCCGTAAATTGATGATCATGAATACATTACAGTTACACAGTTAAACTGTTCTTACAACTTTAGAGCAATGAATACAAGATTTATATTTAATATTAATTAATATATTTACGCAGTGAAGATGACGTTCAAAACGGAGCAACATGTAGACACAAAATCTTCGTGCATCTTAATTGAACGTACCTTTTAAACTTGATTTTTTCAATATTCTTCCCAGATTACACGCATACACGATTGGAATATTGAACTGTGTCGATGCAGTTTTAGTTCCGTTACACACTATAGCGAGAATGTGTTTGTCGAGCTATAAAAAATGCTTTCGTGTAGCACTCATTGTAAGTAACGGTCGAAACTAGGCACAGCTGACATTGGTCCTGGTTCCACAGGTAGGCCTAACGTAACCTATAATAGACGTTCAATTTTATGTAACATCATCGCATATCAAACTCAAAGACCTTGTATAGTAATAATGTTTTTGATCAAACTGCCTTTCGTATGGCGTAATAAAATTAGTGTTTTAATTAGGTCTATCTATACAGAGATGGCTTCACTGTGTAGCAACATGTCTCGCTTTGAATACATAAGCATTGGTATATAGCTGTCCCCACTGTTACTGTTAAATTAAATTATGATTTCAGCAGATAATGAAAATGTATTTGTTATAATAACAAGAGAAAAGTGCAGTACATGTAATTAACATTGTTAAACCTGCATTTCGCTTTTCGCAATTGGCATTACTGAATAATAACATCGAATTTCTTTATTGCAATAATCGATATTCATCTACGAGTATTTCAACTTCACAATGTCTGAATAGGTTAAGTATTCGTTAATATACAATTATTAACATTTTGTGATCGAATTTTAGGGATATATTATTTAAATTTTTATTTTATTCACGAAATAGTCCTAATAAATGTCACTCGAGGTCTGAGATTTCCCAGATAAATCCACTCGCTTCGCTCGTGGATTTATCGGCAGATCTCAGACCTCTCGTGACATTACTACATATAAATGTCGCCCTTTAGCATTGATTTTGCTACGGAAGGTAAAACGTTCTTCCATCTTAGAATATAAACGTCGATTCAGTATTCGCAGAAGAATCTTCGCCGGGAGTGATATCAGGCTGATAGTTCTGAACTCGTTACATTTCTTGGCATTATTTTTCTTCGGCATTGGAAGCAGCACTGTCTCCGTGAAATCTTCAGGCCACTCGTCTTGCTAATATATTTCGTTGCATAATGTTAGAATTTCCTTCTTGTCTTCATCGAAGCATTTCCTGTTTTGAGACAGTTTTTTTATTTATTTACAAATTTACAGATACGAGGTATCACTTCTTAGTCATCGATGTATTATCTCGAGAATGGTTCATTGGCGGGCCAATATTTGCTGTAACGTTTTTGCCTGTAATGTTTTTGTACTTTCACATTTTCCATCGACCATCACTTTTGAATAACTTCTATAAAAATACTCCAGAAATCGACTATTATGCATATTAAATATACAGCATGAACCGTAAGTGGTTATTCTTTGAGATATTTCAAACAATTTTTTTATATGAAACACTTTATAGCGTAAGCCATTGATTGACTTCTCTATATGGGCTATTCCATCTCAAATCGACCGAAATATAGAGAAAATTGACCTTGCAATTTTTAAATATAATGAAACTTTTTCTATCCGTAGACAACTGTGATATAATGCTTTGTGCAAAGTTTGAGGCAACAGAACTTAATAGTGTTTAAATTAATAATATTTAAATTTATCGTATTTTCATAAAATTAGCAACTTTAAACTGTTGTAGCTCCGAAACCCTTTCGCCCAATGATCAAAATCGTGGTTTATTTTGATGCTGAGAAGTTAAAGTTTATATTGACATGTAAACAGTTTTTCTTACTTTTTATGGAAATGGAGAAATTTATATTTTCTTCATTAAGACGCCTTTGGCCACGAAAAAAAATATTTTTTTAAATATATGGTTAGATTCCGCATTGAAAGTACAAATAAACACATATTTTTTACTGGTGGTACATTGATAAGAAAGTATTGAAAATATCAAGTAAAGAAAATAAATAGTACGCGCGTGAACTAACCAGCTGACTGTGAGACGGGAGGTAGTCGAGACAAGCAAGGCCAGGAGAGAAACGCGTGATGTGTCGTCTAGCAGTCATGGCTGGGCTAGCCTTATCACAAGTTTTCATAACACAGGAGTAAAATGACCCCCAATGCTCGCTTATCTTCAGCTCTCGGCCAGTGCGTGCGGTCTTGGTGCGGTACTGCGCCGTTCAAGTCCAGGCGTGTGAAAATAATTTATTTAATACCCTCGAAACTTATTGCCGAGCCACTAAGCAAACAATGCCGAATCCCTCTTAATAATGCAAAGTTTTTTCTCAATATTCTTTTTACATTTTTACAAATGGCCAAAAAGCCTAAAAGGAAGTAAAATCAGATTATCTGTCTCTCTGTGTACAATAAAAAATAAGGATTACTTCTTAACATAACCTACCAAATGTCAGCTTCAAAATAAGCTCTCGTTCAATGTTCTGCAGTAGATGGTTCCAGAGTTCTGAGCGCTGAAAGAGGCTTGTTTTTATAAAATACGCTAAATTTGTCGCTCAATAATACGAAAACCGTTTGACTTTCGATAGTATATTTTTGAAAATGCACTCCCCTTGTATAAGTAGGGAAAAAATTAGAGTATAAAAATGCGAGGTTTTTTACTGATCGATTTCATATGGAATAGCCCATATGCTCAGTCAATTTAAGAGAGCAGTGTATAAATGATTGAAATAATTTTAGTTTTATATATTTTAGATGTGCAGAAATTTGGCCCGAACAAATGTAACATTTGAAAAATTTCTTTGCAGAACGAAAAGTTGACTGAGTATATTGTGAATTAAAAATTGTTTTATATTAAACATTTCATAGCGTGTTATGAAAAAGCCATTGATTTATCACGGAAAGGAAACAAAAACGAGCAAAATTGTATTATTTCTTTTGTTTGGAATACAGTATCTGAAAGAATAACCTCACTGAAATTAATGACATTATTTATGGTTCGATCTGTACAACAACTGACTTGATTAAATCGGCAAGCCATTTTTAGTAATGAAGGCCTAATTGTAATTTATATTTAAGAATTAAGCTATTTCTTCCATGTCGAACTATATATCTTTCAGCTTGAATAATGAAGATAATGGAAATTGTTCGGGGAAATTTCCATCTCCTATCATATAAAACTGTCCTCACTACAGACTACATGAACTGAACAACAGGGCGTTAAATTAGATCCCATCATGTGTAAGCTAATGCGTTCACAGTGTGTATGCAAGTGTAACAATACCTTTTACCCCGTAATACGTTATTTTTATAGCAATTCCAAGGCTAAACGCTACCCATTAGCGAAGAACATTACGTCAAAGACTTCAGAGAATTGATAGTATGGGAGCGCCGTTTTGTGTTACTCTTTTAATTTCGTAGTCGATAAACCACCAGCAAAATTAAACACTTAACATTTAAAGTAGTTAAAATAACATTCAGTATATCTACATACAGGTATATCTCTCAACTCCAGACTAGTAAAACGATATGCTGAAACATTTTTGTAAAAACATAGATAAATTAGTGTCACGTTTTAACTCAGTCATGTCAATTGATGCCCAAAGCATACGCGCTTTAGAGCTCAGGATTTTGTGCCTGAAGCGTTTATTACCTGAAAGAAAGAGACAGGAGAAAGAGGTAGTACAGGGACATCATTTTATTTTTTAACATTTTTAATATTAACCTGTCTATACCTTTAGAGAACTGGAAACACCTTCTCCCCCTCAAGACTGGATTGATGATACTGACGTAAAATGTTTTCACTCTACTAGGTATAGGAAGGAAGAAAAGTAGTTCATCCATTTACGTAAACTTATCGCGATTTTGAGTTTGATAATTTTCATTAGGTTTTTCTTTAATCAAAGTCTTTTTTTTCCCCCAGTCTATAAATGCGAACTACAGTACTATATTAAGAATAAGTGTTTTTACTCACGAAGTGAGTTATTTATATAACATTCATTATGCAGTGTATATTATACTGTCTACAGCATTGGAAATGTAGTTGATAAGTTAAATTGAAAAATAATCATAATATGAATATTTAAACACAATTTTGAAAATGGTTTCATTTCGATACAGGCTTCAGTTCTTTTTGCATATTATCGCAAAGACTATTGCATCTAATTCAATTGCCAGTTTCGTCCTTCGTACTAGTAACTCATGTTGAAATAATTCTGTAATTACTCTACGTACTGTAAATTCAATCTTCACTTCTAAAAATATAAAATTAAACATGCTATCTATTGTCCGTCCAAGTGGTTATGTCGCAGGATTGTAGAAAGGAGGAAATCACGTGACAGTTAATTATTGTTTTATTTAAGTTAAATTAAACAGCTGTATATGTGGTTACGTAAACTTCCAATTCCTAAGAGAATTAATGTTTTCAGAAAAGAGCTAAGACAAAGCTATTACAGATCTCGAGCAGAAATGGGGAAATCATTCGACGTAGGCAAACGGACAGTACCTGGTATGATTCAATATTGAAAGCTCTTTCGTCACTGGAAAACGCTGAAACATTTTCTGGAAATACTATACTCAGTAACTCAGTGTCACTGTTTTATCTCAGTCTTGGTTCTGTGCCCATGGAGTTGGAACTTCCTTAGTAGAAGGGGAAAGTAGATTCAAAAACTCAGGTACAATAAAAATTGAGGTAAAAATAAAATGATGTCCCTGTATATGCAGCTTGATCGAGATACAATATATACAGGGATAGCCAGCACTGATTCAATAGATGAAGGGAAGGCAACTTATTAAAACTGTAGCCATGTTAATTTTTAGATTTGTCTGAGCAGTATAAGTGCATTATAAGAATGTAAGTTTTAATTTTAATGGTCATTTTTCACAAGTTTTTTTTTTTTATTGAGAAGAAATATTTTCTCAACTTTTTTTTATAGAAAAGTGAAATTTTCAGATATAGACCTATTTATTTAATAGCCTTACAGGTACTGAAAGAATGTTTTCGTAAATCTAATATACCGTAAATACGTATTACTGAAGATAGTGTATTGAAAATTTTGAAAATATTCGCATGGAAAGTGTTTGTAAGGAAATGAATTAACAAAGCAACTATTGTTACATCATAAACAGAAGGTATGTGCTCATGTGTTGCAAAAATGTCAGCTATATAGCTTCAGCACCTAGATAACTTTGGTTTGTACTGTAATATTTTTTCATTAGTTTATTGATTACTTTTATAAGGCTAAAGATACCATCAAGTTCAATTCCAACTTATCATGTCATACTCAATCTCTTTTTTTGGGATATCACTTTCTTTATGAATGATGTGTTTCATCCATTTAGTACAGTATAGTTGCACTACTATGGAATTTAAGTGAATATTCCTTTTTAACTCTTTATTATGTTATTAACATTTAAAACACAACTGCAATATTAAGAAATTGTTAGTACTTTAGTTTTACCGACAATATAGATAATATCAAATAGAAAGAAGCCATATAAAAATAACGACATAAAATTTCACGTTCCGTTTGAAGTTTGTGCACCACTGTTTTCCTAATCCAACAGGCTGCTTATTCATATACACAACCCTTCCTCTTTCCATACTTAGCGCTTGATTCCCGCGCACGACATCAAGGTCAGAAAAATGCGCTTGCTTTGACATCACTGTTTTAACTTGTTGCACAATTGAAGGGTTCAGAGCCATAGCGGGCCAAGCGCCATTTATTAAAAACGGAGAAAACAAGAGTTAAAGTTAAGTAAATACCATAATTTAATGAAGATTGACATATCATTTAATTTTAATGTGAATACTTTATCTTACTTGCTATATGTTTCGTTAAATTATGGTAATAACTGAATTTTATCTCTTGTTTTCTCCGTTTTTAGTAAATGGCGCTTGGTCCACTATGGCTCTGAACCCTTCAATTTAATGAAGATTGACATATCATTTAATTTTAATGTGAATACTTTATCTTACTTGCTATATGTTTCGTTAAATTATGGTAATAACTGAATTTTAACTCTTGTTTTCTCCGTTTTTAGTAAATGGCGCTTGGTCCACTATGGCTCTGAACCCTTCAATTTAATGAAGATTGACATATCATTTAATTTTAATGTGAATACTTTATCTTACTTGCTATATGTTTCGTTAAATTATGGTAATCACTGAATTTTAACTCTTGTTTTCTCCGTTTTTAGTAAATGGCGCTTAGCCCACTATGGCTCTGAACCCTTCAATTTAATGAAGATTGACATATCATTTAATTTTAATGTGCATACTTTATATTGGTTGCTATATGTTCCGTTAAATTATGGCAATCACTGAATTTTAACCCTTGTTTTCTCCGTTTTTAATAAATGGCGCTTGGCCCACTATGGCTCTGAACCCTTCAATTTAATGAAGATTGACATATCATTTAATTTTAATGTGCATACTTTATCTTACTTGCTATATGTTTCGTTAAATTATGGTAATCACTGAATTTTAACTCTTGTTTTCTCCGTTTTTAGTAAATGGCGCTTGGCCCACTATGGCTCTGAACCCTTCAATTTAATGAAGATTGACATATCATTTAATTTTAATGTGCATACTTTATCTTACTTGCTATATGTTTCGTTAAATTATGGCAATCACTGAATTTTAACTCTTGTTTTCTCAGTTTTTAATAAATGGCTCTTACTATGGCTCTGAACCCTTCAATTTAATGAAGATTGACATATCATTTAATTTTAATGTGCATACTTTATATGACTTGCTATATGTTTCGTTAAATTATGGTATTCACTTAACTTTAACCCTTGTTTTCTCCGTTTTTAATAAATGGCGCTTGGCCCACTATGGCTCTGAACTCTTCAATTATGGTATGTATGTTTTCAAAGCAACGTAATTCGAAACAGGACGCCCACAACTGATTGGAAAAGTGATTTTGTGTTTCTACAGCTTCCAAGGATTACATTTTACTGGATGTACCATATGTAGATTAGTTATTATTTCGGAATATGTATTATATGACTTTCTCGTGTTAAATTCTATCGTACCTGGTTTACATGTTTCGACCTATTATTGGTCTTCTTCAGAACCAGGTACGATAGAATTTAACACGAGAAAGTCCTATAATGCATATTCCGAAGTGATATAGTGTTAAAATTTGTGTAATCAAGATGTATAGTTATTATTTGTTTTATTCCCATCGCTTCTTAAATTAAAGGTCAGTTTTAGTAACGGATAAGTTAATACAATTAGAGAGATGTTTTATGATATTAGTACAGAGATAGTAGTATAATCAAAGGGAACTTGGCACATAGCAGTCTTGTCCCTCAATGTGTTGAAATGCTTTCAATAAACTTTAGTGTCAATATCATACTAGAAAGACGGCAGTTTCCTGGTGACATTGTCACAAGGACTGGCATCACCCCAGGCAACACAGAAAGTCACATTTAGAATGGACAAGAATCCACTCCGTTGCTTTCTTTGTACTGCAAAGAAAGTAAAAAGGTGAGTTTTTCTGAAGTGCGAGCTAGTGACTTGTACAGCAGGAAAGCTTCAAGAAATGCGGAAATAAATCTGGTTTGCATCTAAAACTCCCTTCAAGGAGATACACGTAATAATCTAATCCCTGACCCTCAGCAATCAAACGATGTCCTTCAATCCGTTGTACAATCACAGGCGTTGCTAGCCTTATAAGCGTAAGAAGTAAATACGTGCGTGAGTCTGCGTGCATTATTTTAAGTTGTATGCATATAGGGTATAATTGTGTGGACGCTATGAAACTACAAAGTGATGACGCAATAAAATGCAGTCATGATAAAGAGCGGGTAGGTTGAAGTTTTAATAATTACAAATTTAGTAGTAAATAAAAGAAATCAGCTGAAAATTTTCAATATTTATATTTCACAAAGTTTGGGATAATTCGACCACATCAGGAATCATAAACTGGTTTCCGAATAAAGTCGGAATGGATATTTTCTTCTTTCTTTTTCATGCCCAGTGGTTGTCAGTCATGAAACGTCTTCTGTAGGCTATATCAAAGTTTTCGAAATGCACAATTCGTGGTCTCGAGCGATAAACATGATCCTTTCCATGATTTTTTACTTACGTCCTACGTCTATAAGTTCGGTCCAGTACTAGAATGCCATCCCAGAGGTCGACCGACTCTTTTTCAGGCCAGTTTTGTAGCGCCTATAATTTCTAAACTACACAACATATTCCAAGTATGTAAAACGGCGCTCTACAGACGAAGGTTAAATGTATCAACGTGACCTTGAGTTGAAGTGACGTCACCTAGCGCTACGCGGGATGTGGGAAGTTGAGACAGGAATTGGCGGGTCTCGCGGCAGCAGAGGCAGTGTAGCTCGAGAATGCGAAGTGATAGAACGTTCGAAAATGTGTCAAACGATTCGTAACAGTTTCGCCATCGACTTCACGGCTCCCACATTAGGTTCATGGCTTCGACATCGACTCAACGGCTAACATGAACTCCGACATTCATTTGACTGCACCGAAATAGACTTCATAGCTCCGAAATTGACTTTACGTCTTCGACATGGACTTCAGGCCTTTGACATCGACTTCATGGCTTCGATATCGACATCGCTTTATGACTTCCAAATCGACATATGGACCCGACATAGATTTCAGGCCTCTAGCATTCTGTTCATGATTTCGAACTGAAGTCTAGGTTTACGATTTCGATTTTATGACTTCGAAATGGATTCGACGGCTCCGACATGGACTCTGACATTAATTGCATGGCTTTGACATCGACTGCTTGATCCACATGTGTGGAGTAACGGTTAGTGCGTCTGGCCGCGAAACCAGGTGGCCCTGGTTCGATTCCCAGTCGGGAAACTTACCTGGTTGAGGTTTTTTCCGGGGTTTTCCTTCAACCCGATATGAACAAATGCTGGGTAACTTTCGGTGCTGGACCCCGGACTCATTTCACCAGCATTATCACCTTCATCTCATTCAGACGCTAAATAACCTAAGGTGTTGATAATGCGTCGTAAAATAGCCTAGTAAAATAAAAATCGACTGCATGGCTCTGATATCGACTGCATGACTTTGATATCGACTGTATGGCTGTCATCGACTGCATGGCTTTCACATCGACTGCACTACTTTTACATCGACTGCATGGTTTTGACATCGACTGCACTACTTTTACATCGACTGCATGGCTTTGACATCGACTGCACTACTTTTACATCGACTGCATGGCTTTGACATCGACTGCACTACTTTTACATCGACTGCATGGCTTTGACATCGACTGCACTACTTTTACATCGACTGCATGGCTTTGACATCGACTGCACTACTTTTACATCGACTGCATAGCTTTGCCACCGACTACATGGCTTTGACATCGACTACTGTATGACTCTGACATCGACTGCATGACTTTGACATCGACTGTATGCCTCTGACATCGACTATATGGCTCTCATATCTACTGCATGGCTCTGACATCGACTCCACGACTCCGTCATTGACTTCACTGCTTCGACATCGACTTCACGGCTGCGATATCGGCGTCATAACTTCGAGATCACTTCACGGTTTCTACATCGACTGCATGGCTTTGACATCGACTGCACTACTTTTACATCGACTGCATAGCTTTGCCACCGACTACATGGCTTTGACATCGACTACTGTATGACTCTGACATCGACTGCATGACTTTGACATCGACTGTATGGCTCTGATATCGACTATATGGCTCTGATATCCACTGCATGGTTCTGACATCGACTCCACGACTCCGTCATTGACTTCACTGCTTCGATATCGACTTCACGGCTGCGATATCGACGTCATAACTTCGAGATCACTTCACGGTTTCTACATCGTTTTCATGGCTTCGAGAAAACCTTTAAGGCAACGACACCGATATGACTTCGCGGCTTCCATATCGACTTTAAGGACTCGACTTGGACTTCACTGTGAGGACATTGTGTTCACGGCTTCTACATCAACTCTACTGTTCCGATATCGATTACATGACTTCGAAAACAACTCGATGGCTTCAACATGGACTATAGGCTCTGACATCGACACCACGATACATCCCACACATCTGAAATCGACTCTACGGTTCCTACGTCGATTTCACTGCTCTGTCACGTTGTCAACTGCATGTCTTTAACTCTGCGATCTGATTTTGACTCTGCAACGCTGGTAAAAAAGAAGAGCTCACTCTTAAATGGCGACTTTCACATTACGTACCTACTGATGTCATCCCCTTCGGAAACGCACGTTATTAGCTAAGTTCTTGGGTCTTTGTGATGTGGGAAGTCATGTGTAATGAAGGCACGCGTGTCGTATGCCACATAATGTGTGACCTTGCCGTCAACCTCCACCCTCAATCGGCGAGCGACAATATAACATCGCATTACGACACGGATAATTATATCCGGAAACGAAACGATCGGGAAGGAGAGAGGGAAGGAGCGCTTAAAACATAAATCCAGGGAATTATTCACGTGTTTTCAAGGATCGTGCGTTCATATATGGACGATGTTGGCGGTTACGTGGCAAAACATGGCTACCGGGCGTGTGTAGATCACGTCATCGGCCATCTTTATCACTTTGACACAGTGTTTGCGATTCCGTCATATATTGACAGGTTAGCAGTCACAGGGGTATGCAGGTGGTCATTAAACGAATCTTACCATTCCATCACTATCACTCTTTCTTCACCCACTCTTTCCAACACAGCTTCATTTCTTATTCTGTCTGTGAATTGTAAATCACTTAATTATGTATCATGTTTAGTCAATATTTCATTATATGTAAGCTTGTTAATGTGCATGAAAGTTATTTTTATTTTTAAGTATGACATCTAATATTACTATTTTTGTGATTGTTTCACTGTATATTTCACTTCTGGTAGTGTGGTCTTAACTCTACCGGAACAAAAATAAATAAATAAATAAATAAATAAATAAATAAATAAATAAATAAATAAATAAATAAATGAGTAAGTAAGGAAGTAAATAAATACTTAATAAATAAGTACACAAATAAAGAAGTAAGTAAATAAGTGAGTAAATAAATAAGTAAATAATTAAATAAATAATTAAGTAAATAAGTAAATAAATAAAGAAGTAAGTAAATAAGGAAATAAATAATTAAATAACTAAATAAGTAAATATCTAAATTAATAAGTAAGTAAGGGTCAGGGATTGTCGGATCGACTTCAGGTCTGGTAATGTCGGATAATCTCGGATAACATATTTCTTTTCCATCGAATGGTGCAATCTGATGTGAAAATAATGCATTACGTTCTCTACAAGTAGACGAACATCTGCATGAATAGCCATTACTGTTGAGTGCTTCACTGTGTGTGAATAGCGTGTTTTCAAAGTTTCTGCAAAAAAAAAAAAAAAAAAACTTTTTGAGGGTAAGTAATGTGATTTATTCGTTACAAGTTATTCTTATATTTACACAACATGGTATGCACTGTTTGATATACCATAGATAAGGCTTCTTAATTCTCTAATTGCAGAAATTTTATCGACAACATGTTTCATGCAGCTGGCTTGTTTTACTGTTTGTGAAGAGTCGGCCAATGTCGGATACTAGCTGAGGGCAATGTCGGATACTAGCTGAGGGCAATGTCGGATACTAGCCGAGGATTGTCGGCTGTCTTTCAATGCTGCTCGCTACATAAATTGCTGCCTTAAACCCATTTATATGTTTGCTATAACAAACCACTACATTTTTACACATGGGTATTTTTAATTAATGTAAGTAATTAATTTTCTAATTAATAGAATATTATGAAGTAACGAATTGTTTCTTCTTCTGATATTTTAGATGCCTAAAGTAAAAAAAAAAAGAGATTCAGTCTGCAATGCTGGTAAATGGCGACTAAAAAAATGGAAGTCTGAAGATACGGTAAATGCCATTGTCGCAGTACGGGAGAAAATAATGGGCTATCTTGCTGCTTCCAAAGATTCAATGTACCTCGATCAACATTATTTGATTATGTACGGTCCAACTCTGAGCCCACCAAAGCCGTTAATTCGAAACTTGGACGAAAACCAATACTCCCAGCTTCACTTGAAGAGAAGCTAGTTGACTATGTGTTAATGATGGAGAGGAAATATTTTGGATGAACCAGAAATGATGTTAAAGGCTTGCATATCAGTTGGCTAAACAGAACACTATTGTAATAGTTTCTGATATGCATTATATTATTTTAAATGCATTATCATACCTCCTACATAATAATGTCTAATATCTCCGACATTAGCTTCCCATTCTGTCAGTGATGATATTATTTCTGTTTTCTCTTTGCAAGTTATACAGCAAATACATATTATATAAATTACCTAATACTTATGTACAATCTGCAGGAACCCCAAAAGGTTATTATAATACTAAGTAATTCAAGTTCTAACTTTTTTGTCAATTACCTTTATTTTGAAACATCAAAATGGTATCCGACAATACGCTCCCTTACTCTAAATATGTAAATAAATAAGTAAATAACTAAATAATAAGTACATAATTAATTAATTAAGTAAATAAATGAGTAAATAATTAAATTAATAAATAAATAAAAAATAAATAAATAAATGAGTAAATAAGTCAGTAAATAAGTAAATAAATAAATAATAATATGTAAATAAATGAGTAAATAAGTGTATAAATAAGTGAGTAAATAAATAAATAATATGTAGTAAATAAATAAATGAATAAGTAAGTAAATAAGTAAATAAATAAAGTGCGTAAATAAGTAAATAAATAAAGAAGTAAGTAAATAAGGAAATAAATAAGTAAATAACTAAATAAGTAAATATCTAAATTAATAAGTAAGTAAAAATATGTAAATAAATAAGTAAATAACTAAATAATAAGTAAATGAATAATTAAGTAAATAAGTAAATAAATGAGTAAATAAGTAAATAAATAAATAAATAAATAAAGAAGTAAGTAAATAAATAAGTGAGTAAATAAGTCAGTAAATAAGTAAATAAATAAATAAATAAAAATGAGTTTATTAGTGTATAAATGAGTAAAATAAGTAAATGAATATGTAAGGTAATAAGTAAATGAATAAGTAAGTAAATAAGTAAATAATAAATAAATAATAAATAAATAATTAAGTAAATAATAAATAAAAATAAGTAAATGGGTATGTAAGTAAATAAGTACATGAATAAGTAAGCAAGTAAATAAATCAATGAATGAATGAATGAATACTATTTATGAAGACAATCACTGGATTGCAACTTTAATACATGTTTCTGATGTATTATATTATTTATAGCGTATATGATTATGTTCAATTACAAAACTGTAAATATCTTAATGATATAATAACGTTTTATATAATTAAAAAAAGTTTATAATACAACCGTAGACCTAATATTAGTTTGTGTTACTACCTGAAATGGTATGTAATCAACAATAGTTTTGTAGTTTCATTCTCTTCAGCTCTTATCAACAATCCAGGTTATCAGGCGAAGATAGAAAACAAAAGATGCAAGAACAAATGAATGTGATGCATACAAATTGAATAACCGTTCAAATTTCAATATTATAATATAAGGATTGGCCACCCTATTCCATTATATCCTGGCTTAGTTGCCTCTTGAATGATGCCTTATTGGTGCCATTTATGAGATTCCAACCTGTCTGCGGAAAGTTGACTAAACAACTTACAATATCGGGGTGCCATTTGAAATTTCAAGGAAGGATACGAGGAGTAAGGGTGGAATTAACACTGGTTTCAAACTTCCCCATCCGTGTCCAAATTGACGTGTTTTTTCTTTAAATTAAATTTAATTAAAAGAAATAGTTATTTAGACTGGGAAGTTTTGAAATGAAAGCCCTATGTAGGTATCCGGACACAGTCTTTCCTGGATGCTGTGAAGGAAGATATGATATGATATTCAATGTTAATATTTTTCTTATTCCCTAGTTACATTAGTCCTTTGGAACTACAGTGCATTGTAGTTCATTTTTTTAACTATTCCTAAAAGTCCTAGGACAGTCCAGGATATCAGAGAGGGTTTGAAATTGAACGGGTTACATCAGCTGCTTGTATATGCGGATGACGTGAATATGTTAGGAGAAAATTCACAAACAATTAGGGAAAATACGGAAATTTTACTTGAAGCAAGTAAAGAAATAGGTCTGGAAGTAAATCCCGAAAAGACAAAGTATATGATTATGTCTCGTGACGAGAATATTGTACGAAATGGAAATATAAAAATCGGAAATTTATCCTTTGAAAATATGGAAAAATTCAAATACATGGGAGCAACAGTAACAAATATAAATGACACTCGGGAGGAAATTAAACACAGAATAAATATGGGAAATGTATGTTATTATTCAGCTGAGAAGCTTTTGTCATTTAGTCTGCTGTCAAAAATCTGAAAGTTAGAATTTATAAAACAGTTATATTACCAGTTGTTCTTTATGGTTGTGAAACTTGGACTCTCACTTTAAGAGAGAAACAGAGTTAAGGGTATTTGAGAATAAAGATTCTTAGGAAAACATTTGGGGCTAAGAGGGATGAAGTTACAGGAGAATGAAGAAAGTTACACAACGCAGAACTGCACGCTTTGTATTCTTCACCTGACATAATTAGGAACATTAAATCCAGACGTTTGAGATGGGCAAGATATGTAGCACGTATGGGCGAATCCAGAAATGCATATAGAGAATTAGTTGGGAAGCCGGAGGGGAAAAAGACCTTAGGGGAGGCCGAGACGTAGATGGGAAGATAATATTAAAATGGATTTGAGGGAGGTGGGATATGATGATAGAGACTGGATTAATCTTGCTCATGATAGGGACCAATGGCGGGCTTATGTGAGGGCGGCAATGAACCTCCGGGTTCCTTAAAAGTAAGTAAGTAAGTAAGTAAGTAAGTAAGTAAGTAAGTAAGTAAGTAATTAAGTAAGTATTCCTGAAATACTCTCAGGGAGTGATTTATAAATTCTGAAAAAGAAAGAGAGTTTTTATTTCCAGTCACTGCCTTTTAGTGCTAAATACTTTCTCGTAAATGATTTAGGGATGCTGATTGCTGATGCAACCAATATCAAGGCAGTGTTAAATTTGATAAGGAAGAGGAAGTTTGTATGTTAATATTGTGATCTTGTGGTCGGATTTATTGAGGAAAACCACAATAAAGTCCCATACTGCTATCAGCTGACCTTGGATTTGATTATCAGACCTTCAACATGTCCCCACATTTAGTGATAACTCCATCTCAGGGGGATTCTGAGGTTTAGCGATGGTGGGTTTTTCATGTCTGGTACACACTATAAGCATGGTTGCAACAGTGGTTGATGTTCTTGAATTTCGCACTTCCTTTCTTGCTGACGTAATGTTAAGGAAGTCTGTATTATAAATTGAATACATAATATAAGATAATTGTCTGCACTTGTTTTAACAGGCAGACATAAGCTCCTGGACCGTTAGAAATTCGCTGGTGGGCGGGAAAAAGGAGATAAGTCCATTTCTATCATTTTTAAGGAGAGAGAAAATGTGTTAAGCAATTATGTGAGATCGCACATTTTAGATGAAAACTTTATTTGTATTATTTCTTGAGATGAATACAGTGTTGAAAAAATACATAATATATATATATATACATATAATAAATAAATTTTACTTACAAATGGCTTTTAAAGAACCCGATCGGTTTTTGCCGTAAATAAGCCCGAAAAGACAAATCCTGTAAATTAATCCAATTCATTTTGATATTTCAATATTGGTGAAATTAAATATAAAAAATTTTCAATTTAAGACATATCAACTTAAAGAGGTATTTAAAAATTCAAATTTCTTGGAGCATCTTCAGATATAACAAAAATAAATGACACTATAATAGGAAATTAAACGCAAATAAAAAGAATAGGAAATGTATGTTATTATTCAGTTGAGAAGCTTCCATCCAGTCTTTGTGTAAAATCTGAAAGTAAGGATTTATAAAATCTTTGTTTTGATATTGGACGGTTTTTCTACATATGGTCATGTTACAAACTAAAATATCAATTATTGAGGAAATTTTAATCATTAATTGTGTTTTTAGAATAAGGTGCTTAGTAAAAATTTCCGTCCAATTCAATGAAAAATCAAAAGAATGGAGAAATCCTGTTACACAACACAGAACTGCATGAATCTCATTGTATTCTTCACCTGACTTTGTTATTTGCATAAACATTAAATCCAGACGTTTGAGATGGGCTGGGCATGCCCAAACGCACGTATGGGCGAAATAGAAATAAACATTTAGAAGTGTTATGTCTGGGAGACCGAAAATTTAAAAAGACTTTTAAGGGAGGCCGAATCGTCTCTAGATCATAGGATAATATTTTAAAATGGATTTGAGTCTCGGCCTCCCAAAGGTCTTTTTCCCTCCGGGATATGATGATAGATTTCTGGATTAATCTTGCTACAGGATCTCAAACCTGATGGCGGGCTTATATGAGGTAAAGAATACAACCTTCTGCGTTGTTAACTTAAATATATAATAAATTATTGTGTTTATGACAACTTCAGAAGATAATTTACAACGTTTGGTTTACAAATTTAATCAAATGGCAGAAAGTTTCAATATGGAAATTTCAACTGACTAATCTAAAGTAATGACTTTTTTAGGAAAGGAACCAGTCCGTAGCAAGATTTGCATCAATAATAAGTTCATCGAACAAGTTAAAAATTTTAGTTATCTCGGTTACCAAATTTCACATGAAGAAGAAAAAGATTTGAATGAGAAAATTATAACGTTCAACAGACCAATGGGGATAATTAATCAGATATTCAAACCAACCTTAGTACAAAAACACACGCGTACCAGAATTTATAAAACGTTGGCCAGACCTATACCCTGTTTTGATAGTGAAGCTTGGACGATTCGTAATATTGATTCACAAAGATTAACGGCGGCAGAAATGAGATTCATGCGTCGTACAGCGGGATACACGAGAATGGATCACATTAGAAATTTTGACATTATGAAAGAATTGCATGCAGATTGAACCGATTACGGAATACCTACAGAAATACAGACAAAACTGGAGATCACACGTCATCAGAATGCCTCGTTCTAGAATTCCAAGCCAAATTTTAAATTACCATCCTATGGGCAAGAGATCCTTGGGAAAACCGTTCAAGCGTTGGCAAGAGACCGTAACGGGCGACTATTATATCAGTGGGTTATTTTACGACGCTGTATCAACATCTCGGGGTATTTAGCGTCTGAATGAAATGATGATAATGCCGGTGAAATGAGTCCGGGATCCAGAACCGATAGTTACCCAGCATTTGCTCATGTTGGGTTGAGGGAAAACTCCGGAAAAAACCTTAACTAAGTACCTTGCCTCGACCGGGATTAGAACCCGGGCCACTCGGTCAGACGCGCTAACCGTTACTCCAGAGGTATAGACCTGAAAAAATATGTAACGCTATTTTTTGCATATTCATAGTATTTAAAATTCTTGCAATAATAAACTTTGGAAATCTCTCTTCATTCACTTAATGAAATTATTACTAATTCATTTTATTTGGTTTACTGTATAAATGGTGCAGCTGTTATGTTGAGTATATTAACCAACTATGCCACGGTGTAGCGTACCTTTATTAATACCAGAACGAATAATGTTCATACTAACAATATGAATGTGACATTGCTCTTACGGATTGTGTTGTCCTTAATCATCGTTCTTCTAGATCTATTCATTTGAATCCTTAACTCGAAAGACCCCATAACTAACGCCAATGGTACGATCGGTCTCTGAGACCGCTATTGTTTTAAACATAAATTTCGTTCATATTCTTGTATAAAATATATTCTAGTAATGTATTAATCATATTTTATACATGTAACAGTAGGTAAGCTTACAGTATAATGTTAAAGAAATGAATTTATATTATTAGCCTAAATTTAAAACAATTAGAATGATAAACATAGAAAATGGAAAACATATTCTACTACTATCACTTTTCTGTATATTATCTTAACATCTGATGTTTATTTACCTGAATTTATTATATACATATCAGAGAAACACACTTATCGTAAAGGATGTTATCAAGCATTTAGAGAACATACTATAGCCATAGCCTATACATGTAAAAGCATATATGCACACGCATACATACATACATACATACATACATACATACATACATACATACATTGCCACCGGCGTAGCTCTGTCGGCTAAAGCGCTAGCCCGTCGATCCGGAGTTGCGTTCGGGCGCGGGTTCGATTCCCACTTGGGCTGGTTACCTGGTTGGGTTTTTTCCGAGGTTTTCCTCAACCATAAGGCAAATGTAAGGTAATCTAAGGCGAATCCTCGACCTCATCTCGCCAAATATCATCTCGCTATCACCGCTAAATAACCTCGTAGTTGATACAGCGTCGTTAAATAACCAAGTAAAAATACATTCATACATACAATATATGCATACATACGTACATACATACAAAATGTGCACACATATGTACTGTACCACCCAGAAAGAAAATTTGAGCCACCTGAGCATGCGCAGTTCTTATAACTGGAACTTGGACAAATTCTGGTGGCCCAAATTCTTTCTGGGTCTGTACATACATACATACATACATACATATATACATACATATATACATATTCTGTACCTTAATATTCCAGCGCAAATACTTGAACACATTGGAGTCCTCGATATTGTAATGCATTTGAAAGTATTATTCGCAGTATTGCCAACTCGATTCTTTTTTTTTTAGTTGGTTATTTAACGACGCTGTATCAACTACGAGGTTATTTAGCATCGATGATATTGGTGATAGCGAGATGGTACTTGGCGAGATGAGGCCGAGGATTCGCCATAGATTACCTGGCATTCACCAAGCGGAATCGAACCCGCGCCCGAGCGCAACTTCAGAACGGCAGGCAAGCTCCTCAACCGACTGAGCCACGCCGGTGGCTAACTCGATTCTTAAAAACCCGCTATGAAACAGTGCAGAAACCGCTAAATAGTTATAATGTCAATGTAAAATGAAATTATTTTGCCGCTGTAAATGCTAAAAATACCCGTTAAATCCCTATATGAGCAATACAAATTTTTATAAATTTTACCCGCTAAACTAACACAGAAAAACAGATCTAGCGAGAAAATCGCTGAATTGCAAACACTGGTTATTGAAGGATAGGAGTAACTGTTGACGGCCGATTTGTTCAGTTGACATGTGACATAAGACCAGAGCCTTCTCTCCGCCAGTTTTGTTTTTGCACTGTTATGTGATTGCTGCATGGCCTTCCGCAATCAACCGGATTGGATCTGATCTAACGGTACGGGCGGCGTGAAGGTGCATCACGACACTTGAAAGTGAAGGGGTTAAGGCCGTCCTAGTTGTAACTGTTATTCCGGCCGGGGTCCCAGCTCTCAACGAGATGCTTTCTGTGCCGGAAGTGAACGGAGGCCTGCTCATAAATTCGACCTTCTGATCAATTCTTTAGCTAATTGTGCGTTACTATTCACGATGACGGCCGAATATTCAAATTGGCGTTTCCTTTTAATACTTGATTGATGTTGAAGTACACAGCTAAATGGCGTTAATAGTCGCTTGACTTGCTGTGGAGGTTGCTGTTCAACACTGAAAAGCAAGCAATCACAAATCAAATGAGTGCTGGGGTATAACTGCTGACAAAGCTTACAGAAAGTATAGTAAGGTTGCTATTCATAGACATTTCGCAGCACGCGCTACGAGCGTACTAAGCTAGCCCCGGCTATCCACTGGTTAGTCGACTTGGTTGGCAAGTTGGTATAGCGCTGTTCTATGCCCAAGGTTGCGGGTTCGATCCCGGGCCAGGTCGATGGCATTTAAGCTGCGACAGGCTCAGGTCAGTAGATTTACTGGCATGTAAAAGAACTCCTGCGGGACAAAATTCCGGCACATCCGGCGACGCTGATATAACCTCTGCAGTTGCGAGCATCGTTAAATAAACCATAACATCCACTGGTTACTAGTACAGAATTCAAATCATATCCTATCGCTAACACTGGTTTATGAATACGAAAAACGCTGATCATCCACCGGAAGCCCGCACTAAAAATTTCTATGAATACGGCCCTAAATGTTTAGGTATACCACAGTCAACTATAAGTTATACAGTCACGAAGCTTGAGTTTTGAGGGTGCTAGAAACAATAGACTGTGCCGGTATTATTTTGCATTGCCTGTAATGAGGCGATAACCTCGTAGTTGATCCTAGTGGTTAAACTAACCAATGTAAATTTAACGTATTGAGCTTCCTGTAAATGACTGTAGGGTATACTATCTATCACACATTCCTTCTTGCATCCCCTGTTTTCATCTTCCTTCCTCCCTCTCCTTCATTAACTCACTCTCTTTTGCAACATTTTCTTCTTGTTATTCTTTCCTTTCTCTTTCTCAATTTCTCTTCTGCTTTTCTGTCTACTTCCTGTTTCTTTTATTGTTTTTTTTTACCTGTTGAAAACAATAACTAAAATAACTATTTAAATCCTTCGAAATCGGGAAACAAAAAAATCATTAATTCCCAAAACTAATATCTTAAATAAATTACTTTCTGACATTAAAAATATTATAATCAACAACATATACAAAAATAATAAATTAATTTTAACATAAAAAAACTTTCTCCCAATCCTCGTTTCTTTCATTTTCTATCTTTCCACAGTTCAGTTCAGTCCACTTCTTTCGTTGTTCAATTCTTTCACTTCCTTCCATTATTCTAGTCTATTTCTCCTGTACATAATTTTCTATCTCCTCGGTCCACACCTGTGGAGTAACGGTTAGCGCATCTGGCCGCGAAACCAGGTGACCAGGGTTCGATTCAGGCTGGGGAAAGTTACATGGTTGAGGGTTTTTTTTCGGGGCTTTCCCTCAACCCAATATGAGCAAATGCTGGGTAACTTTCGGTGCTGGACCCCGGACTCATTTCACCGCATTATCACCTTCATCTCATTCAGACGCTAAAAAACCTAAGTTGTTGATAAAGCGTCGTAAAATAACCTACCAAAATAGAAATAAAGATCTTTCTCCTCATTCTTTTATTTATAAAGTGCATAAGATTTGCGGATGATTTATGGCGTTGTTAGCAGAAAAGAGACGATACTAAGGGGTATGTTATTGGAGTTAAAGGACAGCTGTAAGCAGTATGGGATGAAGATGCAAACAACACGAAGATCATGGTTGTCGGAAGAAAGATAAAGAAGGTAAACGTGCCGATAGGGGTGGTAATTATTAGGGCTAGGATTCTAAAGTAAATAAATATTTTATTTGCATTGTAATAGAAACTCGTAATTGTGTTTTAATTTTCAGACAAGGTCACCTGAGCATATATTTTAAATTTTTTTTCCCATAAAAACACATATTTTGAATTATTTGAATACATATTTTCATATACCCACTTAGAAGCACATAAAATTAAGTTTTCATCAAATAATTTTCGACAAAGGCCCCATCTCAGATTAATCATAGGTTGCTTAGACGTGACAGCTGGCTACTGTTTCTCGGAATTGCCTATCTGTGAAACTGTGGAACTACATTCTGCTTTCTCACCATAAGCGATAAGAGCTGTCACCACTAAAAAATTGTACTGTCACTAGCGCACATAAACATTGATATGTCATTTAGGAGTGCCTTGTAAGTTATAACGTTGATTCATGAAGCAATTATAATTTCATAAACATCAGCTGCCTCTGTATGTATGACATATGTCTCAATTCCAGCTGGGAATATGTTGAAAAGTAGCGCAAGAATTGCTGTATCTGTTCCAATAAATCTTCCCATGAAATTGTGCTTTTTCTGTAAACGGCCCAGGGAAAATCACTTTCTGGACGGTCTCGTAATTGCGGTCGAGTGGCCAAAATTTGTACAGGGACAACATTTTATTTTTACTAACATTTTTAATGTTAACCTGTCTATACCTTTAGAGAACCGGAAACACAGTTTGCTATCCCCTTCCACGACTGTAGTTCGATGATACTGGCGTAAAACACAAACAAAATCACTCTACTAGGTATAGGAAGGAAGAAAAGTAGTTCATCCATTTACATAAACTAGGAAATATCGGCAATTTTGAGTTTCATAATTTTCATTAGGTTTTTGTTTAATCAAAGTACAGTACTGTATTAAGAATAAGTGTTTTTACTCACGAACTGAGGTATCCATGCGAACGTATTCATTATGCAGTGTATAGGCTACAGCACATTACCGTACAATATAGAGAAAGAAGTTAAATTGAAAAATAATCATAATATGAATATTTAAACACAAGTTTGAAAATGGTGGCCGTTCATTTCGATACAGGCTTCAGTTCTTTTGTGCATATTATCGCACTATAGACTACTGCATCTAATTCCAATTGCCAGTTTCGTCCTTCGTACTAGTAACTCATGTTGAAATAATACTGTATCTACTCTACGTACTGTAAATTCAATCTTCACTTCTGCCGGACCCGAAAATATAAAATTACTCAGACATGCTATCTACTGTCCGTCCAAGTGGTTATGCCGCAGGATTGTAGAAAGGGGGGAAATCACGTGACAGTTAATTACTTAACGAGGTCCTTTTATTTAAGTTAAATTAAATGGCTGTATAATATTACGTAAACGTCCAATTCCAAACAGAAATTAATGTTTTCAGAAAAGAGCTAAGACAGCCCAGTTATTACAGAGGGGCGAGCAGAAGCAGATGGGAGATATCGGGATGCGACGTAGGCAAACGGACAGTACCTGTGCGAAAATATGATTCAATATTAAAAGCTCTTTCGTCACTGGAAAACGCGAACATATTTCTGGAACGTACTATACTCATTCAGTATTGCTTACTATCTGCGGTCTTGGTTCTGTATGGAGTTGGAACTTCATTAGTAGAAGGGGTGGGAGTGAAGTACATTCAATAACTCAGGTACAATAAAAATTGAAGTAAAAATAAAATGATGTCCCTGTATAAGCACTTCTTTTGACGTTATTAACATGGTGGAAGAAAAAAATGTAACTTTTTTATCTGCCCCCCTCAGAATGTTTGCTTTTTAGCCTGGGATTGTTCGATAAGCCGTCAGCTGACTGAGTTGCGAACCCAGGAGTTCTCAACCTCGAGAGCGCCCACTCAGCGACGCCTCCCCTGAGAACATGACGATCAAGGTCGGCGTGCTCGCACTTCCTGTTCCCAGTGACCGGTACCTATGTCACACGCGCAAGGCCAGAGTCACCGTGAATAGGCAAGCAAGGTTGCATCGAGTCTAAGAATACAGAACCAAGGCCGAAGTCATCTTCACGTAGCAAAGCTGAGCACTGGACATCGAGAATGACAACTTCGCATACTGCGTTTTCATTGTGGAAATACCAAAAGTCAACACCTTGAGATTCTGCGATCACATGCGGACTTAGTGGAAAAATGGTTCATCTCTTATTTTGCTGAGACAGCGACAATGTTGGCATTGTATAGTCCGGATCAGCTTATTTCATACCCCAAGGGTGAAACCTAATCATTCCCCCTCCCCCCCATTACTAGATATGCTAGTGGATTATAGCGATTTTCTAATTTGAAGGTTGAATTTTCTTTTGCCAACTTCGTTTCGAATTTCGATACTGAGAAATACTACAATTAGGTAGTGATTTTCTAACTGTTATGTTGGCAGCACGAACAGCTGTTATCGGCAGTGCAAATTCTGAAAATTCAAATTGTTCTAGATTTCTGAGCCGATTACTGGATGCTAGTGAAATTCGAACATAGACCTACTAATTAATTAATATCAGATTATATTAATAGTTATTTTATGCTCGACCATGCCGAAATGTAGTAATTATACACCTGGCAGCAGCCCTTTAATGGATCTCATTAAAGTACACCTATTCATTGAAGTTCAGGTCTTCCACCAATCAGAAAGTACCATTGTCAATATGAAAGCGCAAGATTAATTCAGATATGCAATCGAAAGACAACTCAAACGTCACGGAGGGTGGAAATCCAATACTGTCGCAGAAGGTTATGTTCTGTTACTATAATAATTAGCGTTAATTGTAAATAATATTCAAATAAATTCAATTTCTCATCTCGTTTTTCAATGTCTAAATCAATTTTTCAAGGTTATATCAAGATTAATGTTCATTTTACTCTCTAGATTATATCAAGGTCAATGTCGACATTTGTTCCTCGGAAAAAATCAATACTTTCGCGTCTGCGCACATCTCACAATTTAGGAGATATTGCACAAGGTCAGTTCCGCTCCCCAGTCACATAAGTGTAAGTAAATATAACATATAGTGTGATACATGCATTTGGGTGATCGATAGAAAATGCCCACGGAGACAGCAATTATAACAAAATAGCAAAATTATTAGGAGTAAGTAAGTATTCTTAAAAATACATTTCAAAGTGGCATTCGGTTTTCGGAGTTTGTACTAATAATTTCACGTGATCAAACAAAATAAATTTTAGGTTAGGTATCGTGAATCGTAAACTGTTTAGTCAAAGCAATGAAATTCATGTTGTCAGACAAAATAATATCATATTAATCAGCTTAGAATCTCATACTGAAATAGGCCTACTAATAAATGTAAAAGTGAAGTCTTCCCGTCACACATCATGGAAGCCTACAGGCTTCGAGAAGTTAAAGGATCTCCTATAGAGATAATCGGCATTCTCTTTCTCTCTTATACCGAATTTTGCACACCTCTGCCCCCTATTACTTATTTGTTCGATTCCAAAATCTTTCTCTCTATCATAACTTAAATACTCGGTCACAACACGATTACACGCTAGAAATTCCACTCCACACAACATCCCTGTATTCTTCATTTTTTACGGTTACTCGTCATTGGAATTCTCTGCCGCCTGAAGTCAAGGGCTGTCGAACTTCGATGTCTTTTAAATGTAAAGTAGAAGAATATCTTAAAATTAGCTGCCAGACCTAACGCGTTGTAAATATTTAATGCAACGCATTCCACTGTGTTTATTTTTATTTTTGTTTCTTATTTTTATTGTGTATACTTAATTCAATTGTCTTTAAAATAATAATAATAATAATAATAATAATAATAATAATAATAATAATAATAATAATAATGGCTTTATTTAACCTGGCAGAGTTAAGGCCGTAAGGCCTTCTCTTACACTCAACCAGGATTAAAACTTGCTTACACAGTTGAACATAATACTGGATCGGAATTAAGTAATTACATACTGATACAATTTAGGTACATAATGAGATCAAAAGAGATAGTTACATAAAATTTACCTCATAAAATAAAAATAAACATAGTGGAATACATATTATTGTTGTTAGAATCAAATACGAATCACATAAAAATAGAAGCCGATAATTCAATAAAAAATGTACACAGTAAAAATAAAAATAAACACATTAGTATACATATTAGTATTAGATTACAATTAAGTAGGATTTACATAACTAAACCAGAAACCGACAATTGAATAAAATGTACACAAAAAATAGATTAATAATAAAAAAAAACAACACAGTGGGATATATATTGGCGTTAAGTGATAAATAAACACGATTTAGATAATAAAAATAAGAAACAAAAAAAAAATAAAATAAAAATAAATACAGTGGAACACATTCCATTAAATATTTGCAACGCGTTAGGTCTGGCAACTCATCATAAGATATTTTCTAATTTACATTTAAAGGAAATTAAAGTTCGGCAGCCTTTAACTTCAGGCGACAGAGAATTCCAGTGACGAGAAGTAGCAACAGTGAAAGATGAAGAATAAGGAGATGATGTGTGCAGTGGTATTTCTAGCGTGTTATCATATTGTGACCGAGTATGTATGTTGTTATGTAAATAGTATTTTCTTCTAATTTAAAGTTCATATGACTACCGCAGTGTTCATTTTTGTGT
Source organism: Periplaneta americana (assembly GCA_025594305.2). NCBI lineage: Eukaryota > Metazoa > Arthropoda > Insecta > Blattodea > Blattidae > Periplaneta > Periplaneta americana. Next base: position 23,648,636 of record JAJSOF020000025.1, on the reverse strand, counting down.
ATTCTTCATTCAAATGTATGCTTATGACTTTATCATGTAAATCGTGTTTATTTACCTCTTAACACCAATATGTATTCCACTGTGCTATTTTTATTTTTTTAAATTATGTTGTAATTTTATTCAATTTCGGTTTCTGGTTTAATTATGTGAATCCTACTTGCTTGTAATTTAATACTAATATATATATTCCAATGTGTTTATTTTTATTTTTATTGTGTAGGCCACATTTTATTGAATTATCGGCTTGTGTTTTATATGATTCGTATTTGATTCTAACAACATTAATATGTATTCCACCGGCTTTATTTTTATTTTATTAGGTGAATTTTTATTTAACTACCTCTTTTGATCAAATCGTATCTGTATGTAATTTCTTAAATCCGATTCAGTTGTATGTTCAACTAAGTAAGCAAGTTTTAATCTTAGTTGAGTATAAGAGAAGGCCTTACCATCTTAACTCTGCCAGGTTAAATAAAGCCATTATTATTGTGAGTTTTATTAGTTACAACAATGTAATTTATTCGTCACAACAATAATTCCTTTCTACAATTCACCTTAAACGCTCTCGTCAACAATTGGATCTTCACTCACACAGTATTCGTTATAGCACTCCACCGACGACAATAATTGACTTGGACTATTACGCACAACAATGAACTGTTAATCTTAACTAATATTTACAAAGCACTATTTACAAATCAGAACTACCAGTTCTCAGTTCACAGTTCTTCTATCTCAGTCACTCGAGTTCACGGTATCTCGAACCACAGACCTTCAGAGACAGTTCACTGTACTCGAACTCGGGTCCCTCCAACTGCGGTCCACTGCACTCGAACTCAGGTCCCTCCAACTGCGGTCCCCTGCACTCGAACTCAGGCCTTCGGATGCTGACGCAGATGCGGACGCACACTCGAGTCGAACTCTGGCTTGCTTGCTCTGGCTTACTCACTGACGGAATAACTGAAAACTCTGAAACTGAAACTGCTGTCGTTCCTTCGCGACCGTAATTTATAACTACAGCGACGTAGCCTGGAAAGTTCGACCCGTCTCTAGAGATGGCATTCCAGAGAAATCCAGGGCCCTCTCCTCTCTACCAGCACCAGATGCGCGCGCAAACTCGTCGCGTGACGTAATACACCCTCTCTCTTCTCCACCGCGCGACGTCACTCAATGTTCCGTGGAGCCTGTGCGATCTGCTTTCATGGACGCTGGTCGTGAGTTCGATTCTCACGTCGCTGTCACATTATTATTATTATTATTATTATTATTATTATTATTATTATTATTATTATTATTATTATTATCATCATCATTATTATTATGGCAGGAGGAGTATGTCCTACGTCCCCGTCACTTTTACCCCCAAGGAAATAGGCCTACCCATAGCAATCATTTCTGTTAGAAGTTGAGTAAATCTCAGGGGAATAATAATAATCCGTGGCGCTACAGCCCATGAAGGGCCAAGACTGACCAGCCGGCTGCTGGCCTCACGGCCACATGATGAAGCAGAGGTGGACGATCATCCAACCAGACTGGAGGTATCGTGTGTTTAGCACGATGATTCCCCCAGCCGTTATAGCTGATTTGCGTAACCGGATTTCGCTATCTATAGTAGCTCCCCATTTGCATCACGATGCTGGGTGGGCACCGGTCCCATACACTGGCCGAAGTTTCATGAGAAAATTTCTTCCTCCATGAGGACTCGGACCAGCGCGCATTCCGTAACGCGAGTCCTAGGCAGTATGCCTTAGACCACGACGCCACGGCACGGGACAAATCTCAGGGGAATGGTGCAGCCAAAAAGAATAGATCAATGGGGAAGTTCATGACCTCATCGGGAATCGAACCCGCGGCCTTCCGGCTTGTAGCATTAGCCTGAAGCGTCATGCTACAGCACGTCCTATAATAAAACAATAATAGGTCCTACATTGTACAATTCACATACAATTTTATTTGAAGCCTGATTTCGTAAATCGAAAAACAGCAACAATGATTGCAGTATAGGTATCACTATTTTATGTAAGTTTGCGCAAAATCAATTACATAATTTATATTAACTTAAACAGCACAATTTATAAAACATGTAAAACAGATTTTTTTTTATTATAAGGAATGCCTTTTGACTGGAATACAGTACAGGAAAATGCTTCGTTTCATTTGCATATCAAATGATTTCATTTATGAATGTCTTTTACATAATACTTACTTACTTACTGGCCTTTAAGGAACCCGGAGGTTCATTGCCGCCCTCACATAAGCCCGCCATTGGTCCCTATCCTGAGCAAGATTAATCCAGTCTCTACCATCATATCCCACTTCCCTCAGATCCATTTTAATATTATTTTCCCACCTACGTCTCGGCCTCCCCAAAGGTCTTTTTCCCTCCGGCCTCCCAACTAACACTCTATATGCATTTCTGGATTCGCCCATACGTGCTACATGTCCTGCCCATCTCAAACGTCTGGATTTTATGTTCCTAATTATGTCAGGCGAAGAATACAATGCGTGCAGCTCTGCGTTGTGTAACTTTCTCCATTCTCCTTTAACTTCATCCCTATTAGCCCTAAATATTTTTCTAAGAACCTTATTCTCAAACACCCTTAATCTCTGTTCCTCTCTCAAAGTGAGAGTACAAGTTTCACAACCATACAGAACAACCGGTAATATAATATACCCTCCAGATATGGAGGGTAGCTGCGAATATATTGAATAAGCAGTCGTGGACAGCCGATAAGGGGTGGTCCTCCAGCTTGGGGGTTGGGCGAAGGGCTAACAACCCATCACCGTAAAAAGCAGCTTGTTACGAAACCTAACAGTAAGCCTTTTACATAAGAGTTCAAGAAAATAAACTATCATAGTAAGTGAACTGAATTGTTGTGAAAAGCATATAATGAGATGATAGGCCTATGTGTCATCTTGGTGACATTCGTTTTTCGTTAAAGTCATTCCAATGCATCAAATTAAATTTTAAGCCTACGACTGCCGAGTTCTTCTTTAAAATTTCACAACAGAAATATTCTCGACATCTTGCACTCTAGAATCGTGTCGAAATGAATTGCGATTTTCGTGAGCGTGTACAAGGAAGTAACAGAAGACTGGATTCCTAAGATGGAGTCACGACTCTTGACCTCTTCTTATTTATCAATCTTGATGGCCATATTTTATCACTCCGTCACTAAAAACTTAACACTTCTGAAGGACACTAACATCATTAATTACTGTGAAGAACTTGGGACTCAGATGAGGGGCAGCAAGATTTTATTTGATCGTCGTCTTTGTAATTAATTGGCAGACAAAAGAATTATTAACTACTACCAAGGCCACTGCCGTGGTCTAGAGGTTAGTGAGTGGACTCAAGCACCAAAAACGCTTTTGGGCGTGGGTACAAATCCTGGTTACGCTGATTACCGGGCTTTCCTCAATTGTTGACGAAGGTCTTGCTTGACCATGGCGAAAACTCGAAATCATGTTGATATAATTAATTTTACAGATATTATGTAAAGCTATAGTTCTGCTACGGCGATCATAGCCCAGCGTACAACTTCGCGATCATCGCTGAGCGAACAATGTCAGCTGAGCTGTTTTCTTTACAGCGAACATCGTCGTCTTTCCTATCAAAAGTATCATGTCATCAGAAAATTAGATAGCAATAAGTTTGGAGGCAATAAATTATTCTGAATCATTTAGCATTAGAAATTGGAAATAAGTTTAAGATTTATTTTTCTAGTAAAAAGGAAGAGCTAAATGCTATCAGTGAGATACATTGTTCTACAGTATTTATTCCACATTGAACAGAAAACGTACCATATATTTAAATTATTTTCCGAGCAAGCTGTGTCAAAATTAATTACATCGTTCGTTCTAAATTATAGTGGTTACAATATTCAAGCTTTTGTCCAAGCTATTTATCTTAAAACTAATTCTAAAACACACTTCATTAGTATTTTAAAATTACCTCAAATAATTGGTTACATTAATAATCGTTATTAAAGGTTGGAATTTCGGGGACGATATTCCTTTGAGACACTATACAGGTGTTATAAAAGTATCCAATATTTTAGGAGGTGATAGTATGCTTCAAAACAAGAAAATAATGTCTAATAAACATGGGTCTTACAACACATAGTATACTTTTTGAGATCTGTACAATTGTTCATAGAAGGTGTTCAATGTGACGTCCATTCAAGGCAATGCATTTCTCTGCCATACAATACAGCAGACTACCAGATAATCATACCGTAGTTGACACCCCTGGCATGGAATAATGATACGTCGCAAGGAATACTGAAAACAAAAGTCTGGTTCCGGATATGAGCGGGGTTCAACAGAGATGATGATGTGAATTTTCGTAATCAGCATGTGTGGGCTGATGAAAATCTCCATGCAGTTGAAGAAACAAGGCATCAGCACCGATTCTCAATCAACTTATGGGCAGGCGTTCTTGGTGATAGATTAATAGGGCCATACGTGCTACCACAGAGATTAACTGGGGGTCGTTATCAGGACTTTCTTATTAACGTATTAAAACAAATTTCAAAGAGTGCGTGATTCCTTACGCCGAAGGGCAGAGGAATGCATTGCCATGAATGGACGTCACATTGAGCATCTCCTATGAACAAGTGTTCAGATCTCAGATGTGTATTAGACATATATACGTTCCTGCTCTAACAACACTAAATTCAGTTTTTTATAAACACTGTCTTTAAAAATAGATAGTAATTTAATTATTCTTTCTCTAATGTATTGGAATATACATAGAATTAACTTATGTTGAAATATAGTAGTCCTCTTTAGTCAAAAGGAGAATAGCAATGGCAAAGGAAGCTTTTAATAGAAAAAAAGGAGCATCTTCTGCTGATCTCTGGAGAAAGAATTAAGGAAGAGACTAGTGAAGTGCTTTATGTGGAGTGTAGCATTGTATAGAGCAGAAACATGGATATTACGACGAAGTGAATAGAAGCGAATAGAAGCATTTGGTCCACACCTGTAGAGTAACGGTCAGCGTGTCTGGCCGCGAAACCAGGTGGCCCGGGTTCGAATCCCGGTCGGGGCAAGTTACCTGGTTGAGGTTTTTTCCGGGTTTTTCCTCAACCTAATACGAGCAAATGCTGGGTAACTTTCGGTGCTGGACCCCGGACTCATTTCACTGGCATTATCACCTTCATTTCATTCAGACGCTAAATAACCTAGATGTTGATACAGCGTCGTAAAATAACCCAATAAAATAAAATAAAATAGAAATGTTTGAAATGTGGGATTGGAGAGAATGAAGTGTGTGAAATTGACAGAGTAAGAAACGAAGATGTGTTGGAAAGAGTGGATGAAGAAAGAATGATACTGAAATTGATTAGAAAGAGGGACAAGAATTGGCTGGGTCACTGGTTGAGAAAAAAAAATTATGTTTTTCTACAAATATTCGAATGGCGATGAAAAAAATATGCATATGACTCGTGACTAAGCAGTAAAAAAACACCTCTTTACCTAATATTGTTTTATAAACTACTATACTGACATGAGTACGATTCTCTTTTGTCGCACCGTAGAGAAATTTCAGCGGAATTCTTGATTCTGGAAGGTGTCAGCTTATTTTCGACACACAACAATTTTTTCCCAAAATAATTTACACTTCTGTCTCCATGACGATATTAGAATTTATCTCGATTTTTAATAAGGATACCAACGATGATTAGAATCTATTTGATGTGGTTTGTTATGATTACTCAATGCACTCTTTATGTATCCATGAGTCCACTATGCACTATTTTCTTGCCAAAGGTAAGTTACGTAAAGTTATTTGTGTTTGTATGAAAGTCAGTAAGTGGGTGTTGTCAAAGTCATTTGTGTTGGGATTTTGCCCAGAAATGAATGTATTGGTTGCAAGTTGTTTTCTGAACGAATAGCAATATATCTCACCACGTTTGAGCCTTTCACTAGATACAGAACCAATTTTTATTCTGTTACGCGATCTGTGCTGAGCTCAAGTTGCTAGTTACAAATGAATCCCTATTATTTCCCAGAGGTACAATTTCTGCTCTTTTATCGACTGACGAAGTCGAACATGTCCTGCTGAGACAGTTGTGATAGTGGTTGATGTCGAAGTAATGGCATAATAATGATGAACATTTACTCTTAATTTTAAATTCATCTTCCCTATATCATCCCCACGAATTTTATTTTCAACCTCAGCTTTACATTCTATAATTATCCTCAATCCCATTTTCCATCTCTCAACCTGTATTTCACAAATTAACAATGGCGTCAATGTTAATCTGTTGATATTTAGCTTTTTAACGTTGAATGGCATTATCCGGGTGTCACTAGGTGAAACGGGCAGATTTCCGCTAACACTGAAGAATCTCCGTCTTTAGATGCTAATTTAACACCTATGGTGTATTTATAGGGATATGTTAAGTTATACAGAGTGGACCATAAGTGATGTAATTAATTTCTGGAAGTTATTTCTTGAAATATTGCAAATAAAAAAAATGTTTAATATAATTTTTCTAAGGAAGAGACTATTGAAGTGCTTTGTGTGGAGTGTGGAATTGTTGGGGCAGAAACATGGACATTACGACGAAATGAAGAGAAGCGAATAGAAGCATTTGAAATGTGGATACGGAGAAGAATGAAACGTGTGAAGTGGACAGACAGAATAAGAAATGTAGCTATGTCGGAAAGAGTGGGTGAAGAAAGAATGATGCTGAAACTGATCAGGAAGAGGAAAAGGAATTGGTTGGGTCACTGGCTGAGAAGACACTGCCTACTGAAGGATGTACTGGAAGTAAAGGTGAACGGTAGAAGAGTTCGGAGCAGAAGAAATCAGATGATAGACGACATTAAGATATATGGATCATATGAGGAGAAAAAGAGGAAGGCAGAAAATCTGTAAGATTGGAGAAAGGTGGGTTTGTAGTAAAAGACATGACGTTGGGCTGAACACTAAATTTATTTATTTATTTATTATTTTGCTAATAATTGTAACATAAAATATAATATATACAGAAAAACTTTAGCTCGCCCCTGAAAGAGTAGAACTCAGGCTTACAATTTTTCTCATTTTTGCTTCCTTTTCGAGATAAAAATTGATTTATGTTAAACATTTCAAAGCGTGTTTTGGGAAAGACATTGATTTAATTCCCAATATACTCAGTCAATTTTAAGATAATAGTATATTATGATAACAAATGATTGAAAGAATTTTAGTTTTGTTCTTTAAATGTACAGACATTTAATCTGGACAAATTAACTTTTCGTTCTGCAAAGGAATTTTACAATGTTACACTTAGCACTGGGATGTCTGATTCAGAGCGCTTACTTTTCTTCCTCGAGAAGGATTACTTTCATGGCGCTCGATTCACGACACCCTGAGTAGGTATATCTCTCCGATCGGTCAAACTACCGCACTGCTTTTGAAGAAAGTAAGAAAAGTGTTAGTTTGAAATTACAAATTTAGGGTCATGATAAGAACCGCAAGAAAGACAAGACAAGAAAGACAAGACCATAATGGCCATGATAAGGAATACAACAAGGACCACGAAAAGGACCATGATAAGGATCTCAACAAGGATCACAAGGACCAAGAAAGGGATCACTACAAGGACAAAGATAAGCACCATGACAAGGACCACGATAAGCACCACAACTAGAATCATGACAAGGATCAGGACAAGGTCCATGGTGCTACACTTTACAAGATCTATGTTTCATAAGTTTACAGAAAGACGTGACAAAGGATTGCAATGTTGTACAAAATCGACAGTACCCCTACTAACTAAAAGGCCTGCAATAAATCTGTAGTCACCGCTGTGGAGTAACGGTTAACATGTCTGACCACGAAACGACGGGTCCGGGTTCAATTTTGGTTGGGACAAGTTACCGGTTGAGGTTTTTCGGGTTTTCCCTCAACTCACTAAGAGCAAGTGCTGGATAACTTTTGGTGCTGGACCCTGGACTCATTTCGCTGGCATTATCACCTTCATTTCACTCAGACGCTAGTTAACCATCGCAGTTGATGAAGCGTCGTAAAATCTCTATCCTCAGAAAAACTGCCATATTCGCGGATTTGTTATTTGTATCCCTAAAACTCATCGTACACACTCTTATTTACTTTTTTGGCCGATCGTGTTTTTAACAACCTTACCGATGTTGTTGATAGAACGGGGCCGTGACTGAACACGAAAACATCCATGTAATAAAATACGCAGCCTGTTTAAGCATCAACCTATGCCAGTATGCAATTTATTTGCACTGATGTATAATTAATGTGTCACCTACGAACATTTTATATATGTTATTTATATTATTTTGTCACCTACCTATTTCTTTGACAAAACTAAACTTCTATAATTTATTTTATGCTCGACCATGCCGAAATGTAGTAATTATACACCTGGGAGCAGTCCTTTAATGCATGTCATTAAAGTACACCTATTCATTAAAGTTCAGGTTTTCGATTATTCTCGGATATGCAATCGAAAGACAACGAGGGAAACGTCACGGAGGCTGGAAATCCAATACTGTCGCAGAAGGTTATGTTCTGTTACTATAATAATTAGCGTTAATTGTAAATAATATTCAAATAAATTCAATTTGTCATTTCATTTTCCAATTCTAAATCAATTTCCAGGTTATACATTCTCTGCATTACATCAAGGTCAATGACATTATTGTTCCTCGGAAAAAATCAATACTTTCGCGTCTGCGTACATCTCACAATTCAAGAGCTATGAACAAGGTCACTTCCGATCTTCTGTCAGATGCAAATAAAATGTATACTTCAGAATAATTTAAAGTTAGAAATATGTTCGAGCATAAAAAGTCGTATGACACTTGCCTATAATAGTAATTAAGACGCTCGTATGAAAATTATGAAACGAGCGCAAGCGTCTTAATTACTATCATTATAGGCTCGTTACATAATGTACTATTATTACAACATTTTCGCTATAATAATAACAAATGAATGTCACCTATCTACAAATAAACGCCGATCACACATGAAAATGTTAGTGTCCAAAAACAAACTGTTTATTTAAATTAAAAATGATTAATGATGATTTATTTTTTAGTAAAATCGACCAAAGAATAGTATTCAATACTCAATTTCGTCTCGTCTTCTCTCATTTTTCCTCGATTCTGTTATAATGCACTTATCACGCTTGTATCGCAAAATACTATTTCTGGTTTAATTTGTTTGTTGTTTTTTTTTAAAATAGGTCTAGATCTATTTGTATTCTGGTGGTGTGGTGGAGACGGCCTTATCCACCAGATTAAATAAATAAATAAATAAATAAATAAGTAAATAAATAAATAAATAAATAAATAAGTAAATAAATAAATAAATAAATAAATAAATAAATAAATAAATAAATAAATAAATGAGTAAATAAATAAATAAATAAATGAGTAAATAAATAAATAAATGAGTAAATAAATAAATAAATAAAAACACACTCCTGTGCAATTATATCCGGCCAAAGAAATGCAAAAACAAGAAATTGTTATTGCTGAAGAAGAGGAAAAAGGCATAATGGATTTTTTTTTTTCGTTTAACATGACCGCAATATAAACCTAGAGGACATCGTCGACCAGGAAGACCTTTAAGAAGACTGCTAGATGGGGCCGAAACAGGTCTAGAGAGGTCTAATTCGTGAAGGATGATGATGATGATGATGATGATGACAATATGTGAATCGATGCTACTGTATATTATTTTTAAAGATTTTTAGGAAACATTTAATGCCTGTTTTTAATTCCATACTATAGTCCAAGTGATGCAAATTCAGTGCCTTTGAATCATTACTCTTAAGACCTTTAAAACCGCTATTTTCTTAAGATTTACCTTCATGCTGCGAGAAAAGAAAAGTAAACGCAGCGAGTTCCGTGTTGTTTTCTTTTGCAATTGTCACAAACAATCTGCAATCTCCGCTAGGCCCGCTTTTTCTCCCTCGCGAATGCGGCCTTGCCCGAGGCCTGGCGATGGATGCATGGACGGAGTAACGGTATCTTACCGGGGAGCTGCAGCGCGAGGGATTCCTTCAAGGGCGGCCGGTAGCGGGCCTCAAGTACGACTTTTCTTTCTTTCGTTTTGGCACAGACTCTGCCTTAAATGGCGCTTCAAGATCTTGATCTTGATTGAGTGGCAGGGAATGCAACACTTCTTGTCGGTCGTGAGAATTGCGCGCGTGCGGAAAAGAGAGGGAGAGAGAGAGAGAGAGAGAGAGAGAGAGAGAGAGAGAACAAAACGTGCAGACATTGCTGTCCGAATGTCATTGTCTATGAATTTCAAAACCTCAAATAATGATCCTTCAAATGATAAAAAAAATCAGTTCCTCAGATACGATTAAAAAATCTTAAACGATGATCGCTGAAGTGGTGCAACAATTCATGAGATAGGACTTAAAAATCCTGAGTGGTGCAACAACAGTTCATGAGATAGGACTTAAAAATCCTGAGTGATGACCTGTCAAGTGCAACAATTCATGAGATAGGACTTAAAAATCCTGAGTGATGACCTGTCAAGTGCAACAGTTCATGAGATAGGACTTAAAAATCCTGAGTGATGACCTGTCAAGTGCAACAATTCATGAGATAGGACTTAAAAATCCTGAGTGATGACCTGTCAAGTGCAGCAATCATGAGATGGACTTAAAAATCAGACCTTCATGAGATAGGACTTAAAAATCCTGAGTGATGACCTGATGACAGTTCATGAGATCTTAAAAATCCTGAGTGATGACCTGTCAAGTGCAACAATTCATGAGATAGGACTTAAAAATCCTGAGTGATGACCTGTCAAGTGCAACAGTTCATGAGATAGGACTTAAAAATCCTGAGTGATGACCTGTCAAGTGCAACAATTCATGAGATAGGACTTAAAAATCCTGAGTGATGACCTGTCAAGTGCAACAGTTCATGAGATAGGACTTAAAAATCCTGAGTGATGACCTGTCAAGTGCAACAATTCATGAGATAGGACTTAAAAATCCTGAGTGATGACCTGTCAAGTGCAACAATTCATGAGATAGGACTTAAAAATCCTGAGTGATGACCTGTCTTAAAAATCCTGTGATGACAAGTGCAGCAATTCATGAGATAGGACTTAAAATCCTGAGTGATGACCTGTCAAGTGCAACAATTCATGAGATAGGACTTAAAAATCCTGAGTGATGACCTTCAAGTGCAACAGTTCATGAGATAGGACTTAAAAATCCTGAGTGATGACCTGTCAAGTGCAACAGTTCATGAGATAGGACTTAAAAATCCTGAGTGATGACCTGTCAAGTGCAACAATTCATGAGACAGGACTTAAAATCCTGAGTGATGACCTGTCTAGCCGCGAAACCAGGTGGCCCGGGTTCGATTCCCGGTCGGGACAAGTTACCTGGTTGAGGTTTTTTCCGGGGTTTTCCCTCAACCCAATATGAGCAAATGCTGGGTAATTTACGGTGTTGGACCCCGGACTCATTTCACCGGCATTATCACCTTCATCTCATTCAGACACTAAATAACCGAAGCTGTTGATAAAGCGTCGTAAAATAACATACTAATATATAATATATATGACCTGTCAAGTGCAACAATTCATGAGATAGGACTTAAAGATCCTGAGTGATGACCTGTCAAGTGCAACAGTTCATGAGATAGGACTTAAAATCATGAGATAGGATTAAACAATTTGAATGATGACCTTTGAAATGCAACATTTCATCAGATAGGATTTAAAAATCCTAAATCATTGACACCTCAAATGCAACAATTCACCAAATAGGATTTAAAAATCCTGGATGATAACCTTTTTAAAGTGTAACTATTCATCAGGTAGGAGTCCACACCTGTGGAGTAACGGTTAGTGCGTCTGGCCACGAAACCAGGTAACACGGTTTCGATTCCCGGTCGGGGCAAGTTACCTGATTGAGATTTTTCCGGGGTTTTCCCTCAACCCAATATGAGCAAATGCTGGGTAACTTTCGGTGTTGGACCCCGGACTCATTTCACCGGCATTATCACCTTCATCTCATTCAGACGCTAAATAACTTAAGATGTTGATAAAACGTCGTAAAATGACCAATTAAAAAATCAGATAGGATTTAATAATCCTGAATGATGACTTCTCAAGTACAACAGTTCATCAGATAGATTTTAAAAATCCTAAATGATGACTTTTTAAGTGGAACAATGCATCAGATAGAATTTTTCAATTTTGAATAGTGACCATTTAAATACAATAATCTCTCAGATAAAATTTAAAAACTTAAATGATAGCAGTTTAAGTGCAATAATCTATCAATAGAATATCACAATTTAAGTGCAACAAGTTATCAGATAGGGTTTCAGAATCTTAAATGATGACCTTTTAAATGCAACAATTCATCACATAGAATTTCACAATTTTAAGTAATGCCCTTTGAAAGGTAATAATTAATCAATCAGATATGATTTTAAAATCTTATATGATGACTTTTGAAATGTAACAGTTTATGAGACAGAACTTCAAAATCTTAAATAATTACCTTTCAGGTGCAACAATTCATCATATAGATTACAAAATTTATGTAGTGACCCTTTAAGTGCAACATCCTATTAGGCAGAATTTCAGAATCTTAAATGATGAACTTTTAATTGCAACAATCCATCGTGTAGGATTTAAAATCTTGAGTAAATGACTTCTCAAGTGCGGCAGCTCATCAGATGGCTTCAAAACCTT